>PVHY01003453.1:0-107690 GCA_004024945.1 Uropsilus gracilis | reverse complement strand
GATAGATAGATAGATAGATAGATAGATAGATAGATAGATAGATAGATAGATAGATAGATAGATAGATAGATAGATAGATAGATAGATAGATAGATAGATAGATAGATAGATAGATAGATAGATAGATAGATAGATAGATGTCTCGTAAGAATCTGGGGACAGAAGAAGGAAAGGATGGATTGGGACTTTGGGGCAAGGCAGGGCAAGTTAGATGGGATTTAATGACTTTCCAGAGATAGGCATAGATCCTTTATTTCGCAATCGAAAGGAGTGACCTGAGATGGTAGAACTAACCAAATGTATCATTGAATATTGAAGAAATGCATAAATATTTTATTTTATACCTTCATGAAATAAATTTTGGAAGTTTTTTGGTCTCATAATTTTTTGTCATGGCAAAGGCAAAAGAAAGGATTAAAATAAAATATTGAAAATAACAATTTCAGCAAAAGAGATATGATTGCTAAGAAGTTTCAAGGAAAAGTCCTGCAATTATTGAACATTGAATATTAGAAACATATTAATTATCCAGAAAAAATTTTTGATAAGCCATTTCTTCTAAATAGAACAACATAAAAAATATATGATCATTATATTTCTACTTTTCAGTTTGAAATTTTCAGGATATAAAAGGTTCAAACTTAATTCTTTGATTAATATAATATAACCCCTCAGTTGAAGTAAAACTGTACCATTAAATATGCAGTTAAGGAATATATGGTTTCTTCTATTGAAAGAGACATAATTTATCCTTTGTTTTAAATCTCAGACACACATTTCAATTAATGACAAGTATGCTAGGGTTATTTTTACTTAGTGAGCCTTCTACCCAAATTAACTTAAATGTATTCTCCCATATGTTTAAGTAAGTTTTAAGAGGAGTTTTGTTGTGGACCTGTGAATGAATGATCTTTTACCATTTTGTTCATAATAAACTAAAATGCATCTGCAGGAACCAAATATGTGCATCTGTGTGATTCTTTTTTTCAAGAAAGAAAAATGTTGAGAAGTTTTTGTGCTTTAATTCATGAGGAAAATTTTGGTTAGATAATAGTTTGTTTATTTTTTATTAAATAGCTTATATATATATATATTTCACATCATTTTAATCCTTGGGGGGTCACCCACCACCTCCTCACGTTTATTTTGTTTTATCACTCATTCTAGGTTGACATTTATCTCAGGGTGGGGGTGCATATAAATGGTAATAGGGATAGTAGAGATTGAGCATTACCTAAGAGTGAAAAGTAATTTCTATTGGCAAAAGTGATCTCATGCAAAATTGAAGAAAAATGATTAGTTAAGAAAAAGGAAAACAAATATTTCACTCTTGTCAACATGTACTTTTTTAATGGCATGCTCATCTGAACTTGAGTTCTACTCAATTGCCAAAAGATTCACTCTGAAAACTTCAGAGCTACTCGTTTAGAACACATTCAAATATCTTGAAAGTTTAAACCTTCTACAAACATGCAATTTATAAACCTGTGTTTATCTAAGTCCAATTTTATCAACTTATTTCTCTAGCAAGCATGTGCATCAGACAAGATAATTTATGGAATTGAGTTCTTTTTAACTGAACACTTGAGAGATATTCATAGAATGGGAGCGACGCAGTCTTCAGCTTCTTTGGCCTTTTCCATAGCCTCAAAATTAAATATCACAGGAATTGTTGAGAATTTTGAAGTGTGTGGTTGCACCTATTTACATGCTGTGGGTTTATGTTTGCATATGTATGAAGGGAGTGAGGTGGAGTGATTAGGGGGAAAGCATGATAAAAACGGTATAAATAAAAGGCAGTGTGTGAGACATTACAGTAAATAAATTTGTAACAAATGGAGTCAAATGGTGAGGAAACTTCCCTTTTACTTTTCAACTTGCTTTGCCTGTTCCCACTCCTTTCATCTAAGTATGATTCTCTTGTCATCGCTAACAACTTACTACTGCCTTGATATCCTTTTTTTGATTTTCTTCCATTCTCTTTCCTCTTATTTCCACCCAAATTTATAATAACAGAAAACCATTTTTTGAAAGATATGTACCCAGTAGGAATTAGGATTGTTCAGTCCTAGGAACAATTTTAAATATATAGATTCCTAAATAACACTCTCCATTCTGAATTATTGAATTTGCATTATATTGCCCTATAAATAAAAGGTTAAAACTTTTGTGGACAGTGATTATAGTGATTATAGGTGATTATAATAAATATTTATATTTGTAGTTTACAGAATAATGGGTGTATAAGACAGAAAGGAGACTTGAAATCCTTTTTTAACTCAGTTATTTTTCTAATTATGCAACTTTTTAAAAGATCCTGTTTATTTTTCACTATATAGGAGTTCTCCCCTCAGATGGGGTAAACATAGCACCCATAGTCCTTCACCATAATCTACTGTGCTCTTTATAAGCCTACTTTTCACACACAAAAAATTAAAATCCTAGCTATTATTCCCTCTATTTGTTAAATGAGGAAATCACCTCTATGGTATAATTCTGAGATTCTGATATGTTTCTCTAATACAGATATTCAACCTTTTTAAACACTATGTGACTTCATTTCCCTGGAGGCAAGAAATAAGGTTTAAGCCAGCTGTTTAGTCTCAGTATCAAATTAATTCCAGATAATCTCATTCTTTTGTTTTGTAAATTCCTTGATAATTATTAAAGATGATAGTGTTCCACAAGCCTTCTTGTCAACTTTGAACAACCTATTCTTTTTTCCTTTAAAATTTTAATTTAGTGGATAGAATAAGTGCAACAATAAAGAAGTAATTTTCAAAGAATTTCAAATTAGGAACACTGTTTATGCAATGAAGCATGGCAAAGAGTAACTAAGGTAGGATTTCAAATAAGACAAATATAATTTTTAATCCCAGTCCTGTCACATATCAAGTATGAAATATTGGAGACATTAATTAGTTGTTCATTTTCCTTATTAAAATATGGAGACAATTCTAGCTACCTTGAAAATTTGTTCTGAGTATTATAATATACAAAAAGCAATAGAGTGATTTGCACAAGGAATTTCCTTTATTAATAAAGTATAAGTGTGTAGTATTCCTCACATTATTCTGTTTGTATGTCCACCTTTCTCAGTGGTTGATGAGTCCTAAAGTGAGTTTCCTCTGACTCACCCTAGCTCTTTAGGCAGCGTGCAGGATCTGGAAGTAGTCACACTAAATTGAACAGTTTCCTACCATGACAGCTATGTTACTATCTTCATCTATTAAGTAGGAAGTTTAAGTATTAACTAAGTAAATATTAAGAAAGCTTAGTATAGCATTATTATTATGCTGATACCTAGCACAGTGTCTCATTATCCATATTCATTCATTAAACAAATGAATGAGTGAAAGCATAGAAATTTGATAGTTGATAATGATTGCATAATCCCCATTCCTCTTTTTGAGGATGGGTATATTTGGTTTCATGTTACTTTGAAAATTAGATCGTAGAAATTATGAAAGTACTTGGAAACCAATCCTTAAATGCTGAATCTAGGTCTGAGGCTATTTATTTATACCAGCCTACTTTCTTGTAAGTGAAAAATGGAATTTATTTATTTTTAGTAAGCTATTTAAACTTTTGGAAAGATGGTAATATCTGCAGGGTTATGACTAAGGTATCGTCTGCAGAGTTATGGTTAAGGTATCATCTGTAGGATTACTGTGCATGCTGAGGAAAAGTTTTAAAGTCAGACTATGCACAGGTGCTACCTGTCTAAAAGACAGATACTAATGAAATCAAAACATTTAGTTTTCTCAGTAAATAGTTAAAACAATCCCCATAAATAATCCTTTGAAATGTTATTGCTTTTAAAATGTGTTTCCTCACATAGTCCCTAAAACTAGGGCTTTAATAGTGAAAGGAATGAAGGTTCACTATCATGTATCCCTTCTGTTTCCTGCAATAGAGTGCAGTTACAGCAGTGCAAAAACAAAAGAAACAAAGAGTAAAAAGATACCCATCATAATGACGGCATTAAAAATTTATAGGTTTCCTAAGTAAACTTAAAGGTGATAAAGTTCTATTTAAGCACCCTTTATATGTACTTTAAGATTCACTTTTTATATGTACTTTAAGATTCACTTTTCTGTTTTTATTTCTGTGAGGTCATAGTTCATTCAATTTATAAATAGTTAAAAGCAGGCAATTTATATGTTATTCTCACTGTAGTTATAGTTTTAAGTTGTTGGATAAAGTATTTAAAATTTTAAGTATAATAGTGAGGTATAATATATATATTTTTTCTGCACACAATCATACTTTGACCTAGCAACTGCATCTAAAACAGATATTGACAGTTTAACTAATATACATTCACATGTTAAGATGAAAAGTTCTATCAGTAATTGAACTTTGTAAAAGTAGCATTTGTTAATACTGATTGTGAGTGTATTGGTTTCGTAAACATTGTGTGTGTGTGTGTGTGTGTGTGTGTGTGTGTGTGTGTGTGTGGTTGTTAAAAGGACTTTGAAACTCAGTACAATTCATGTGAGAAGTCATTACTAAATTCTCTCTTGATCTATTTGGCAGAGACAACAGGAAATAGATGAATCTGGTGATTTGTGAATTCTTTAGTAGTCAAGTTACTTAATTCTGACTGAGTCCAGTGTTGTGATAGGATTTTCTAAGTTATCTGGTGTGGTAAATACTTCAAGTTGTTGATAAAGTATACTTGTTTCCCCTTTCTGCACCCATTGTTTGGACTACAGTGTGTAGCCTGTTTAGGCGATATTTCTGGTCCCGTAACTAAATTTGAGAGAATGAAATATGAGGAAAAATGAAATGAATCATTTCCAGGATTGCCTTATCAAAATTACCCAGGTATATACTCTTGTTTGTTTCCTTTCTGACTAACTGGGATAGTAACCCCACGTGACCCTGAGAGCTGCATGGTGAAGAGAATAAAGCTATTATCTTGAGCTCCTGGGTTACTACATTCAGAAGAAATTCCTTCTCGCTTGTCTCATTTCACTCTTAATTTTTCGCTGTTCTGAAACACAGAAACTATTAGATGAGTGAGAACTGAACTTTTTCCTTGATTCAGCACTATTTCAGGTCTATTTGTTACCATGGCTTAATCTCTCCTGACTTATACTATCAAGTATATAGGCTCAACTCCCATAGTGTAAAGCTTTTTACTTCATGTCTTTCTTTAAAAATTCAACCTGGAAGCAATGGTTAAAAGCTTACTGAAACATATAGGGGGTACTAGATCCCTCTTTTCTCCAAGGTGAATCATAAGCTATGGAATTTATATTTGCAAATTTTGTAAATTATAAGTATTATGATTAAGATATAAATATTGTACCGTTGAGGTTTCAGTGATTTTGCTTAGTTATATAATTGGATTTAAAATAATACCTGGCTATCAACCTCGGCATGAACTTCCTATCAAAATATATATATAACTTGAAAACAAAGAAAAGGTACAGTGGTTACAAAATCTCCCAAACCTGAAACTAAACTAGAATCAGTATTCAAAAGAATATAATCCTGCCTTTCTAAAACAAAACAGAGAATTTTCTCTCTCTATGAGCTGCTTATTGACTCAGAAACTTACAGACTTTACTAAAGACAAAAACTAGATAGTCTCCTTACTTGTATGTTCCTGCAACTTTTGAAAAGTAAATTATTAGTTCTTGTTTTTGCGCTAGTTTCCTTTATTCACTGCTTCATAATATTTAATGGTATATATTTTCATGATTTTCAACTTCATATGTGGGGGAAAAAAGGTAAGAGTAGTAGAACTATTTCCATGTTTGAGATTGTTGTTGTCCATTGGTTCCAAGTTTGATGTCAGAACTTAAAAGCAGGAGTGGAGTTCAAATCAATCTGGTTAATTATACATGATTCATTCTGCTAGAAACAAGAGAGATGATAGGCATGCTTTACATTTTTTGTCTGAAAACTGCATCCAAACAGCAATCAGGATGACAGTGAGGGGGCACTTACCAACTCTCTGACTACTGGAAGCATCAATTCAAATTTAACTCTACATGGTAACAGACAGTGGGCAGGAGAAGATAAGCAAATGTGAATATTCACCAAAACAAAAGGAAAAAAAGACCACTTTTAAAAACAACTTGAAAGTGAATATACTATTTAAAATGTATTAAATACCAGCTTCAGCAAAAAGGAAAAATTCAGAAAACTTTTTAAAACATATATAATATGAAATTAGGAAAACTTCCTTCCATAAAAAATTTATAAAACCAAAATGGCTAAGATAAAAGGACAAGAAGAAAAACAGTTGCTTGAAAATGATCAATAGTGATGAAAAGATGACTGGTGACATTATATGTCCTACAACCAAAAATACTGAATATGTAGCAAAAGTCCTCTCAGAATTAAGAACCAAAAATTGCTAGAAACTACATAGACTATGAAAGTATGTATTTTACAGAATGACTGAGTTTATGGAAGTATAAGAAACAAATTGGGAGCACCAAAACACCACAGAATGCTATTAGACCTTTCAGATGTTGCTTGGAGATGTGGAGTTTGGTTTTATCTTGCCAATTTTGGAAGGCTGAGCACCAGTGTTACAGCCCTTTTAGTATATGGGCTCATATTAGTAACTCCACACTTTCATAAAAATGGGCAATGAAAAGGTGATTCATTCAGGGAGTGAAACTGGAAACAAAAAGTCTGCTTTCTACGCCTGTCTCCATCTTGACTCAGGGTGATGGGTCAAGGAAGGAAGTGTAGGAAAGAAAATAATTTTCTGAAAATTCCCAATCACAAAGCTCATTCATGTAGATTTAGGGCTGACTTAACACTCTATGTATAGTCTAAGAAGTGCTGAATGGAAAATTTACACAGTTCAGAATGACTGATCGCTTAGATGCTTTATAGATTAAAAAAGTCATACTCTGTAGGAAACATTCTAAGTGTGGGCCTCACAAATAGTTTTTAAGTGGTGTTCCACAAATTACAAAATACAAATATTGGAACTATCTAAATAGAATATGAAAATGTTATATGTTATAAATAAAAAAGGAATTAAAGTATGACAAGAGGATATGATGCCTATACAAATTGACTGACTTTCTGAAAAATATCTTAGAAAACTAGAAGTTCAGTTATCAAACAAAGGGTGTCTAAAAGAGCTATAGTAGATATCATACAATGAATGAAATGAAAATAGATTTCCTTTAAAATCAGCTGAGACAAGATAAACCCTTTCATTACTTTTCCTAGCCAGGCCAGGACAATAAGACCAGGGGAAAAATTAAAGGTGCATTATTTGAAAAGGAAAACTAAAACTTCTCTGATTTTGGTAGTCGGTAAGTTGAGCCATTTACAGATATCATGATATGAAACTGTGCTCCGGGAATTATACAGTTTTATAAATGAATGCAAATCAGTAAAATATGATTAAGAATATGAAAAATTAGGTCATCAAGCTTGCTAAATTATGGGATTGTCTATATACAAAATCTAAGGGGTTATAGATAAATTAAAACTTTTTCATAATTAATAAAATCAATAGAGAAAATTATGTTGCACTGCTATAGCCTACCAAAAATGCATATAAATTAAGCATTTTTAAACTTTAATTAAATTAAAATATGTAGCATACTCAGAAATACTTTTAGAGCTGCCTCTATCCTCAAAACAAAATACAGATACAGTGGAATTTGAATCATAAAATCAAATTCAGGCTTTTATGAAGTATGACCAGCTAACTCTAACATCTATGTTGATAATATAACAAACATTAAAAAAAGGACAATATAGTTTGTTAGACATCAAAATATATTATTGTAAAAAACAATTTAAAACTGTAATACCATTTCAACAATATTTAACTATATAAGTAGGGCAGAACAGCGATCCCCCAAATAGATCCATATATAGAATTCTTGTATGTGAAAGAGAAGATAATGCAGATCAGTTGGGGAAAGAAATAAACCATTAAGCAAATGGTCTGGGAGCAATTACTTTTCATAAATAAAAAACAAAAGGAAATGAAACTCTACCACACAACATAAACAAAATCAATTCCATATAAATTGAGGATGTAATTGTGAATGGCAAGTCATTAAAAACCTCTAAAGGACAATATAAAAGGCCATCTTTCTGACTCTTGGTAGGAAAAGTTTCCTTTAGCTAAACAGGAAAATGAAAACTGTGAAGACAATGACATATATTATGTCACATTGAAATCAATTACATAAGAAAATGGAAAAATAATGCAAGTTTAGAAAGGTATTGAAATACATAAAACCAACAGGAAAATTATATATATATATAGAGAGAGAGAGAGAGAGAACATTTACTTAAAAAATCAAAAATTCCCATAATATATGAAATGATACATGACAGTAAATTTACCACTCAGGGCAAGTGTAGTAGATTATAAATGCATAATAAGGTGTTCCATCATCTTTGTTATTAAGCAAATGCAAAGTAAATTCAAAGTTATAGATCATCTCACATGAACAAATTAACATCTAAAATATCAAAGTACCACATTTGGTGAAGAAAACCCATCTTATCCATCGTTGAGGATGTAAACAATAACTTAGGAAAGTAATTTTTTCTCACCTAGTAAAGTTGAACACATATATCTACACCTTGCAACCTGGAAATTTCTCTCTGAAGCATATACTCTGCATATGTGTAAATACAGACAACATATAGAAGAATGTTTGTAGAAACAGTCATAAGAGTAGTGACAAAACTGAAAATCACTCAAACGTTCATCACCACTCAGTTGGGTTGAGTATGCAATGGATCTTTGTTTTTCAGTCTTTCATGCATGTTTCTTAATTGATATCATAAAATTCACATAATGTTTTATTATTCGTACATAACTTTTCCATGATGCTTTCCCACATTAATGTAATACCTTCATAAATAGCTTTTTTAAATTATTAATCATTTTGTTTATGTATATATGTACATATGTAAATATATGTTTATGTGTATATATAATATATCACATCATTGCATTTCCTGGGGTTCTCTTATACAGTAGATTTCTATACATGTTTAGCTTTGATTATTTTAAATGTGCCAGTTCATTGTCTTCTGACCTATAAAGTTTCTATTAAGAACTGATGACAACCTGATGGAAGTAACTTTATTAGTTATGTTTCTTTGTTGTCTTTTTTTTTTCTTTTCCACTAACCATTTTTAATATAATATCATTTATCTTTGACTCTGTGTGTGTCCTGGTGTAGATTTCTAATGTGTGTCCTGGTGTAGATTTCTTTGTATAGATAAACAGGTGTTCTTTTAGCTTCATGAACTCATATATTTCTACTTCCCCAGTTTTGAGAATTTTACACTATTATAATTTTAATATGTTCTCTGCCCCCTTCTCCATTTCTTTTCTTCATTCAAGGATATTATTAATCCTTATGTTCTTTTTCAATTGTAGTTAGATTGGTCTCATAGTGTTTCATTTATTTTTAATCTTTTCCCTTCCACTTGAATAACTTAGAGACTTTTATCTTTCAGCTTATTGATTCTTTCCTCATTTTTGGCCTATTCTGTTTTCATAACTTGTTATAGCAGGGTTGATAACCTTTATTGAATTCTTTATATCCTGAATCTGTTATTTAGCTATTTAAAGTTTCATTTTATACCTATAGTCATTAATTTTATAATATCATAATATAAATTAGTCTGGAAAACTATGCTAAACTGCATAAAAATACATATAAATTGTGATTACATATAAACTGTAGTAACATTTCAAAAACAAGATAAGAAAATAGACTGTTAGTAACTGCAAATATAAAACAAGAAGTTTTGTTTCTGGAATACAGATGTAATTACAAAGAAATAAAATTATGACAGCAAAGACAGAAAGTTGGAGGACTCTGAATTCGTAGCAGGTATAAGAATTAAAAGTTTTTTTTCTAGGAAAAAAACAAGAACTACTAAAGAAATAATATTCAGAGATAATTGAATAATACTTTTAAGAACTGTAAAAGCCCTCATTACATATATTAATATAGCCCACAAACCTAGATATATCATGTTAAGTTTTTAAATTTATATAAGTAATATGTAAAATAATCCAATCTCTGAAAAATTCATTCCTATAAAGAAGTTTACAGAAATTGCCCTATCCTAAGATTTCTCCTTTCCTGTGTTAAATAAAAACTTGAAATATAAATACGCCTGTAGAATTTGAGTTTCATATAATGTCAGAAATGATCATTAATGTATGACAAACACAGGAAGCTTTTAGTGCTATACAAGATCTCTAAAAAGCTTACTTTCCAAATTCTTGATTTATTTATAATTGGTGGAGTAATATTAGCAACTGGGTAATAAAAAAATCACAGGATCAAATTAATAACAATAATCTTTGCTATAATTAAGTCCAGATATAATTTAAAATAATTGGTTTAAACAATGTTTGAGTTCCTTCCAAAAATATTGTATTCAGATCTTTTTAATATAAGTGTAGAAAATCTATAGGAAAAGGTATAGACATGAAAATGTATACTGTATTATTTAAACAAGAAATGACATTTCAGTTAATGGGATAATATAGAGAACAATAGTTGGGGGTACACATAGTAGACACATATAGAGAGGCAATGAATGTATGTTAATGCCTAGAATACAAAAAAGGCACAGTTTTGAATGAAATTTAGGACAATTAATATTAAGAACATTGCCACAATGATAGCAAAACAAAATTAGGTTAGATGTAGTCAAATATAAAATTAATGAGTTGAGAAAATGATCTGAAGAAATTACATAGAGTGCTATTTGGAGAAGCCAAGAGATAGAATTTCAGAGATATAATGAATACAGTGCAAAGGTTTAAAAGTTACAAACTGTAATCCAATTCCAAGGACATGTAAGAGAATGGGGAACACATGCAGAGAATGGGAAAGTAGACCAGGTAATATTCAAAAGAAAGTACAAATTACATTTGAATTATTTAATACTGAAAAAACTTGTCTTTTTATAATAGGAAAATATTCAATAAAACTCAATGTATTTATCATATAATCTGCTGGTTAAACTATGAAGAAAAGGGGCCTAAGTTAGCCTCATGAGAGATATATAAAATTTCTAAATCTAATTATTTAATATTGAAAATTTTCTCAATCTGACTATTCACTTAATATTGAAAATATTTTTCTCATCAGATCAGAAAAAAAAACTTGTCAACACCGATACTAACATAACAGTAGAGGGTCTTACTTTTCAATCACAAAGGCACAAATAAAAATGTAAGAGAAAAGAGAGGAAAAACTATCAAATTATTTTTATTCATTAATGATAGATAGTTTTATTGTAAAGTCAAGTATATTGGAGCATTAGCAAAATTAATGAGATCTTATTAGTGATTCTGAATAACCTATCAACAATAATAAAGTGAAGTTATTCTTTAAAACTTATTTGCAACTGAAAATATATACAAAATAATATTAAGGTAAAATATTAACATTTTATTGAAAAATTAGGAAGTATATTAAAAGGAATTAAAAAGATTGTAAATAAATATAGAGAGGCATGCTGTTGTTTTGAAAACTCAGTATTGTAAATATAGTAAACATAAATTGTCCCTAAATTGTCATAAATTAAAGACAATTTCAATCAAAATTCCGTCAGGTTGTTATGTTGGACTTGATAAACTGACATGGAGAAGCAGGAAATAAAGATCTGAGGCAGTTTTAAAAAGTAGCTCTTGAGAATATAACATCACTTGGAAATAAAACTATATAGCAGCATGGCATTAATGGAAAGAACGATAAATTGGGAAGATCAGAAACAAAGTAATGGGTAAAATACAATTGAAATTATAATCCAGGTTTATTTGATTTTTAATATCTTCTAAAATAATCTTTGCAAAATACAAATCTGATAATGTCACTGTACTATTTGTAAAGTGCACGTGGCTCCCTATTACTTCAGATTAAAGACCAAACCTTTGTCATGAAAACTGTCCTCTACTTGATCCGGAGCCTATATATTTGAGCAATTCCTTCCAGGCTTCCCTTTCCTTATTCTTCTTAGTATGGTGTCCAACTATAGAGTGAAAGTAAGAGTTTCCTGAATTTCCTATGATTTCTTAAATTTGAGTTCCTGAATGTATCATCTTGAAATCTTAAGTGCTCTCATCCTAACAGGCTAATTTCTATTCTTCCCTCAGAACTGTGAATGGTACCCAAAAAAGAACTATTAAATGAAATATTGAATAAATAAAAATAGCAGATACCTAGTAGCCTATTCATAAGAGAAGGAATTCTGCACATGAGTGTTTTATATGTATGTCATTGAATTATTTGATATGACCATTACACTGGACTTGCTCTGGGTGGACCAGACAAATAGTTTGAAAAGTGATATTATTAAATTTGCTGATGGTTAATCATTCAGATTTTGGCCAGCATTAAACATTTAAGATAAATTTTGACTAAAGATTTCATTGTTTTGCTTTATACCTATTATGTTATAGAATAAATCACATTCTTACTATGCCCTGAAATTGACTGATGAAATAGATGCTGAGTGTCAATGTAATGCAGTAATGAGAAAAGCTTTTAATATGAATATTCATTTTACTATATATCATAGCTGCTCAGTGTTCCAAATACATATATGAGAAATATCTGGCTTAAATTACATTTATCCCCTTTTGACTACTTCTGGCTAGACATAAACAATCAGTTACCCATCTTTCCTTGTTGTATAGATATAGTATGTACATTTCTCATTATTTCTTTACATGAATTGTTGTGGAGGTGTGTGCATTTTTTCACTTTTATTACTGTACTTTACAAATCTATCATTGGTATCTGAATGTGCTCTGTGGGAAAAAAATGTAATAGAATCAGAGCCTCAGTTCATATCAGGAGACAAGTTTTGAGGCCAGTTTTCAAACTGACTTAAAATAGATAAGTTGTAATCCATTTCCTATTGCCAGTAAATCTTATTAGCATTTTTCCATTACATTTTGTAAGACAAATGCTGACTTATGCTTGATAATCTTGATTCTTCCTTCACAACTTGAGTTTTAGATTAACAAGATTTTAATCTCAAAGAAAGCAAGACTATTAGTTTTGTATTATCCAGCCCCACTAAGTTTCTCATTTATAAATTATATTTAAGGACATTACTAAACACCAGAATCAGTGTGGTCATGCTGAGACAGTGAAGAATGAGACACATGTTCTGCAAAACAGGCTTTTATTTTAATTATCAAATCCTAAATTAATGAATAGCAAATGTGAACCTCTAAATGGACTCATATGGAACTATTTCTATTTGTGATTATCTTTTTAAATTATATTAAGGGCTTGTTCTTCGGTGGTTGTAAATAAATATGATAACTTCACAAAAATCCAAAAATTCACTCCACGAGAGTACAGCAGACATCATATTAAAGCAGCCATGCAACTAAAATTAAAGTTCAATATCATTAATTTAATTATAGTACATAATCATTTGATGGTGCTATGGATTGGATTTAAAGGATGATGTTGTAATTGATTGTTAATCATTAAAGGCATGCACTTAAGATAATGCTGCCTGGGTGGTGGCAACTTATGATTTTATACTATCCAGGGACTAGATTGTGGAATCAAATATCTCCTGTCACCATCAATGAATCATGGAGAATGGATATTGAAACAGAGGGATATCTTGTGAGCATGTAGGGCAGAATAATGACTGCCATTATGGAAGACCATCTATGTACCAGTACATATCTAAAACCTCACATATATCATCTTAGTTACCTTTACAATAAACCCAGCAGATATAATTGTCTTCACTTTACAGATGGAGGAAATGAGTTCTAAGAGTATAAATAACCCACACATATTCATGCTCAATATATTGGGGAGTATGAGTGTTTTCTTTGGAAATCCACGCTTGAAACTGCTACTTATACGTTCGTCAGTAAAAATCTGCAAAATGTACTATCTGCAACCTAAATTAACTTGGTGCTTGCCAGTCATCACATTTATAATTTACATTCTAACAGCTGATATCTTAGGCTCCTCACCTCCCCCTCAGTGTTCTTTCAAGTCTCTAGTCTCCCTTTCTTCTTTTTAGGATTTATGAAAAAGACTAGATGCGTGAAACTATTTTACTTTTTCATTCATGTTATCAGATATCTATATTTATAGAATTAATAATAAGAAAAATCCTATGGAACATCTTTTGGGCCACATTGAAATGACATAGTAACTAACAAGGCAGTGAAAGCTACTAGCTGGAAGATTTGTATTAAGCCCAGTACCTGAAAAGATTGAAGAAAGTGTAGTTACAGAAGAAATATCCTACTTTTTGGAAAGTTGCTCATATGGTCTCTTAGTATTGTTTCCTCTTGAATTACAGTAATCAATTCATTATGATGTCATGGTGTTTGCATTGGCTGTAGGTCATTGTTACTTGGGGTTTAGAAAAATATATGAGACAACGGGATTTTTTTTAATCTGCTACTAATAGTCTTCAGTTGAGAGATAAAATGTAGATGTTACTGGCTGCCTTTATGTTCACTTTAAGTCATTAGAACTTTGCAGCATAATGGAAGAAAACCTTTCTAAACAGTAACGTCTGGAATAATCATAGTGCACAACTAGCACTGTTTGTCCCCAAGAATGTCTATAATGAAACACTTTTCCCAAATAAGCAAGAAGAGTAATTAAAACTTAGACTTTAGAAAATGCACTCATTATATACATACATATAAACATATACCTATGGGTGTATGTGTGCATGTATTTGTAGATAAATATTCTCATTTTCCCACTTAGAACCATTGTTTTTTGCAAGTAAAATTTTCCCCTATTTTACAGCTAGATGACCTGGCTTCTATAAAAGTTTAGTAAAGTCAAACAGCTATTGAATATCAGTAATGAGAGTAAAGTTTGTCTTTTTGTAGTAGAACATGTTATTCCCTGTACTACACACCATGTATATGTTTGGTTCTCAGTTAAACCACCAAATCTAATGCATTGAATCTGAACTCTATGCTTAACAGCAAATATTCGTTTCTCACCTCCTTTGGAAACTAAAATCCAACACCAGGTCTGTCTGCTGCTTTAAAACAATATGACTTCTGTTCCTTTGCTGTCTTAATGCTAAATGGAGAATTCTCTCTTTACTGTTCCTATGAAATAGCTCAGAATTCCATCTAAGGTTTTGTGTAAGAATTTCTGATACCAGGAAGTTCTTTTGTTAAAGAGGAAGGAAACGTTAATTTTGAATACTGCTTCCAGTAATTCTATGTAATACCTATTAATTGGCTGGCATATATTTGGTTTTTCAACTGATACTCCATGCTAGGATGTTATAAGAATTATGCCTGTTGAAATCAGGTCGAAAGGAGCAGAAGTCACCAAACAACAAACCACAGGAAAAACTTTTTAAAATGAGATTTCTGCTGGCCAGCTTTCTTCACGTGCGTGGAGCAGTTGTCACTCATATGCAGTTTAACAACAGGGTTTTATTAACAAGGGAATTTAGCAGAGAAAACAAAAAGTCCTTAATGTTACAAGTGGCTAGTTATTTCACCTCAAGTACCGTTTAGTCCACAAGACCAAAACACGTGTCCAAGATAGCGACCCTCAAAAACTGTGGGCACTCTACAATGTCCAGTCATTCTCTGGCGTCTTCTCTTTGTTTCTTCTCTCTTCCCTGTTCCAAGGCACTCAGCTTCTCCAAGACTCCTCAAATTTCTTCCACAATTGCTGATGGTCAAATCAGCTTTCCAAATCCCTGGCGAACTCCAGCTCATAATACCACCTTGCTGTAGTGCCACACTATCCACATGGCTACTCTTCTGCCAGTCACCATGGTTCCTTGCCACCTCCAGCTCACTCTTTCAGGGGACTTACCCTGGCCAGGCCACCATGGGTCTGTTCTCTCAGTCCACCATTCTCATCTCTTTCTTTCCTTTCCTCTCTCTTTTTTTCTATTCTCCCTCCTTCCTTTTATCTGCCTTTTGGCGCTTCTTGCTTCTTCTCATGCATCTTTCTCTCAGACCCCAGCCACCGGGGCATTTTAGGTACCAATATAATTTTCAACTGTGTCACTCACAACCCTGTATCACTGTCACCAATGAGACAAAAACTGGTAGTTGTAGGGCATTTCACATTACATTTACACACATTGGACAAGTATATACCATATCAGTAGCGAATAGTACAATGAAGGAGGTGAAAATTAGATGAAAAGTGATGCGTAATATGTTCAGTACAGGTCTTCTGGTAATGCTGGATTTGAGTTTCATTGAAGGATGTGATGGAAGGAACAATATGTATATCCAGTTTATTCAAGTAAATAGTATCTGTGCAGTGCTAATTTTCAATATATGTTTATTAATATGAGACATTTCTTGGACTCATTAGTAAGGCTAGTCTGAAGCTCACACATCTCAAATTTTGACATTACATATTACATTACATTACATATTACATTACATTACATACACTGTATGTGTGTATATGTGTATATGTATGTATATGCACACACTCCTTGTAATAGCTGATGATCTAGGTCAATAGGATTAGGAAATATTCATTGTATTAACCTATAAGTATACAATATAATGGCAAATATAAATAGCATACACAGCAAACTACTTACCATATTTTATGTGGAAGAAAAGGTTGAGGAGAGTATGTGGAAAACATGTCTTTAATTAAATGCAGTAAAAATGCATACTAAGTGCCTGCATGGCCTTATCTGGGATTTTATCTCATGTTTGATTTGCTGATCTAATGTTTATTTTGCAGATTTCAAGATCTTTACGCTGGTTAAATTGCATAATGCGATTATTGCATTAGTTTGATTTACCTAAAATAATAAATGATGAATTCATGTGGATGCTTTCATTTAGGTGGAAAAACTTGAATTTCTAGATGATTCCTGTGAACATTTCTTGGCAACAGGCTAAGTTTAAACATGTTTAGATTTTTCATTTGTCTTAAAACAGTAGAAACAAATGATGTTATTACTTACAAACATGCATTTTGAAAATAAATGCATTTTCCTAGGTTTTCTTTGACAGTATTAACAAAGAAATTCTTAGAGATTTTTTAACAGTAAGAAGCAAATGTAGTATCCTTAGATAATTTAATACTAGTACTGATATTTTATTTTATGAATTCAAAAAGTCGTGCATAGAAAATATATTCCTAACACTTAGTAACATCCTAAAATTTTCTGTTAATGGTCTACGTGTCTTTGTTTTTCATAAAGGCTGATGTTAATAAAACTGTATCTAGAGAATAGAAGGTACTTGAAAAGTATTTATTGAATAAGGGAAAGGCATTGTTAACAGAAATACATGTATATGGATATTAGGGCTGTATAATTACTCTAAGCATTGATTTGGTTGCTTCAAATGAAACATGCTTATTACTGCCCTAAAATAGATTATTTCATGTTAAAAATACATTGAGTCTTATCACTTTTTTCTAATATATTTTACCTTCAGTGTTTAAGGGATATAAAGTTGCCCATTAAAGAAAATGTTTTTATTTTTTAGGAGACCAATATTCATTTCTAAACCATCCCAGAACCTGCAATACTTTATCAGAGTAATTTGTTTTTATAGTTGTCTTCCATATTAGTTCATAAGCTCTATAAAGGCAGGGACCAACTTGCATTTGTCTCTGTATCTTCTGTTGCCTTTCACAATAAAGGCAGTAAATACATCTCTGCTTGATGTAAAAGTGTGAACAAAGGATAATACATTTGGGACCTTGTGTCTGCTCTTCAATGCCTAGTTAACTTTTTACAGAGATATTCATTAGAATAATAGTAAGCTGATGTCCTGGACATAGTATTTGGATATGGTTACTAACTGCTTTTTATTGGATTCAAAAAATCATGATGTAATTAATTGTGATGTAATGAGCTCTAAAAAAATTTCCAGTTTGACATTCTCTCATCCTAACTTATTAATGACCATAAATTTTATTACTTTAAAAATCATCTACATGAGTTATTTTTTCTGGTGTTCACCTATCATTTACTAATGTTTTGAAATATAATAATCATAAGTGCCACAGTGAGCTCTTCTGGAAGCTACATTTGGGAAACACTAACCATTCTGTCCCTTTATAGGGTAATCACAGAGCTCCTCCCTAATCCAAGGTGATAAGAGAGATTGTGAAAAACAGAAGACTGATTCACTTTGTTGACATCAATATTTTTTCATTCATTTATTAGTTTAACAACTATTTATTAAAAAATAACAATGTGAGCAATGGTGACCAAGAAAATCAGTCTCTGTCTTAATAGAACTTAGAATAGACTTAGGAACAAACTGTCTCTGCCCATAACACCCTGAACATGGCCAATATGTCTGATCTCAGAAGCTAAGCAGTGTCATACCTGGTTAGTACTTAGATGGGAAGAACAGATATTATTTGGAATACATTTTTGAAAATGCTGCTACACCAGGTTGTCTTTCATTCTCCCTAAACATTACAAAGATGTCACTTACCATGGTATGTTAATGAAGATAATGATTTTCTCTAATTTCATTTTCTTTCTGCCTAAAGCATCCTTAATTTAATCAGGCAAATAATAATCTTATGCCTTTTTCTCAACAGCCAGCAATTCACTTTGGAAAATACTATTAGACTGATAAATCTTTAATTCTTAGATATACATAGCCATTCATAACAGATTTATTGCATGCTCCAAATAATTGTTATGATTTTCAATAAAAGAATTTATGAGAGTGCAAAAATAGAGAATAAAAGCAAAATCTGCCTTTTAAGTATGAAACAACAATAATAGCACATTCAGTGAAAGTAGTTTCATTGAATGAAATACTGGAAAATGTGGTAAACTGAGTACCATGATCTTCAGATTTAAAGTGGAGTTAAAGATCTAGAGGACTAGGAAACAATGAGAAAAACCCTAGTGGTGAATTTAAATAATGAGATTCATTTTAACAGAAGTTAAAGTTGGGCAAAAGATAAAGATAGAAGTTCAAGATGAAGTTGAGTTTGTGATGAAACACCAAAGTGTCAGGTTTATTAAAATGCTCTAGAAAGCACTGCTTGAGAGCCGTATCCTGAAATTCTTTACCTTATAATTTTCTCTTATTTTTTTATCACTTCCTTCTTTGAATTTTTATCTTTCAAACTTTATGATTTACAACCCCTGTCAGTTTTTATCCATCTACTTTGTTGTTTTTTTTTTTTGAAGCATTGTAATTATAACCCAAGTTTTAACACATCCTTTAACTTTTACCTCTCAAAGATGACTGTTACTACCTAGTAATATATATAAGTAAGTACTTTTAGCCCAACATTAAAATAACAGAAAACAGAATACGACTTTATGTTTACACTAAAATTTCAGTTATTGAAGTTTTACATCCAAATAGGAAGATGCATAACCAATATGAAATACAAGGGGAAAATTAAAAATATGGAAGGATTATTTTAAAACATCAAAGAGTTACAGAAGCAAAGAATTGTAAAGGGAGATTTTGAAGTAACATTGTACCAACTTTTATTTTCTGGGCACTACTGATATAATATTCAAAGAGAACCAAAGTTTTTTGTGAGCAGAGGGACAATACTGTAGACCAGAAAAAAATAGAAAAATTTTAGAGTGTATTATGAAACTGGAAATGAGGGCTTACTTATTCAAGATCCAGATTTTAATAAGACAGCTAAAGAATTAAGCCTTGCCACAGTCAGTTTCCTTCAAAACATACACCAATTCTTTATATGTACAGAACAGAAATATAATAAATTAAATGGGAAATGTAAAAATCAGGATAGGATTTTCATCAATCTTTCTGCATGAAGCAAAAGGAATTTAATTTACCGAACTACCAATGTAAGAGACTAGGTTTCCATATGAAATTCAAAAATAGTATTGTGCTTGCATATTGGCCACCCAGAGAAAAACATTTGTTTTAAAAAATAACACAGCCTGATTGAGACCCAATTATTCAAAATTTTGCCAAGAGGATAAAAACATATTCTAACTAAAATGTCATAGAGGAAATATAAAATTAAGATTGAATTGTTCTAAGGAAAATCAGAATAACAAAAATAGAATATGAAATATGCAGAGTAAATAAAACTTAGGTAGTAAATACCAAATATTTTACAACTTTTAATAGCGGAATATATACTCTAATTAAAATACTATTGTTGTTTAGACAAATATTACATTTAATGATAAAAATTGAAAAGAAGAAAAAAGGTACATATATCATGAAACATGGACCTCAAGATCATGTGGTTTTATCAATACAGACAGATTAAACTTAACAGAATTTATTTTAAACAGACATTCCATAATAATATAATGTCCTATTACTAAGAATATATCAAAATTCTAAATCTTGATGCTAAATCAGTAACATCACAATATAAAGAGAAAAATATATTTTTAAAAGATTTAGACCAATCCACAATCATATGAGAAACTTTAACCGACCTCTCCTAATAAATAACCAAGAGTTAATGTTAATTCAGTACTGATTTAGTAAGCTCAAACAACATTTGTGACCTAAAATGTTGTTTTATACAATGCAACATTTCTCAGGAAAATTCCTGGCCTGGATTTTCATCCTCATATTCTTACCTATAATCACAGGTATCCTGCCCTGCAAGGCTTTGCCCCCTTTTTCATAAGAAAAGAGCAATCCTTCTATAAGATATTTTCATTTTTGTTTCTTCCCTAAATCTCCAGGATGTCATATGAGTGACTCTAAGCATTTGCGGCTCTAAGGGTTCTAGAGGTGAAGAAAAAGTTAATTTGAATCATCTCTGTTCCATTCTATTATCTGATTACTAAGAACCATGAACCGCTATTTCCAGGACTTGTGACAACATCAGTGACATTTATCTCTCAAAGACAATTCTACTGAAATTTGGAAATAGAAGTTTTCCAAGAATGAGCCTTAACTCTAACTTTTAGTGATCCTGTACACTCATTATTGTTTTTAAAAGCAGAGTTTGCTCCTCCTCTATCAATGTGCAGTTGCAAAAATAAAAGAAAAAGAAAAAATTGCCGTGTGAGCTCTCAATGGCTGCACCCTAAAATGGCTTCAATAACTCAGGTATTCCTCTAATAAAAACAGAGTACAAGGAGCTTCTGTTTCTTTTGGTCAAATAAGGATGCATTCTGCTCCCATGAAAAAGAAGAGCAAGGGTAATGGGCAATTAGCCAGCTCATTGAACTTCTTTGTGATACTCTGAGAGCTGTTCAAACATATCCAAATGATATACACAAAAGATTTTCCTACCAGAAAGAAATATCTGGTAACTCTAACATAAAGATTTTAAATCTTAGTGCCTAGCCTGCATTTGGAAAAAAAAAAAAAAAACTATAAAATTTTTAATCATATTAGCAGAAACAAGTCAGAAAGGAAAAGACAGAATCTATATGGTTTCACTAATATATCAGACAGAAAAATGAACAAAAGGCCAGGAGGAAAAGTCAAATTAAGCTAAAAAACATACTGAAGTTCACAACTTTGGGATGGGGGGTGAGAGAGGAAATGATCAGGGAGGGGAGCACCCCGGGGATTACAAAGATGTGTGAAATAATTACCTATATAATATAATAAAGTATTTATTAAAAATTAGTTTCTTATTAAAAATAAAAAGAATAAACTGATAGATATAATACATTGTCATTTCATAGAGATTAATGGTATATGAATACATATACATGTGATGATAATAGCTAAAATTTATATAGTGCCTAGACTATGACAAGCATTGTTCTAAATATTGAACAATTAATTATTAATTCTTTGCTATATGCAAAGTACTTATTTTACAGGTGAAAACTGACAAGAGGAGATTTTAAACAAACACAAAGCTAATGAAGATAAGGAGAAATTTGAACCCAACTACTTGGTTTTTCAGGCTGTGTCCTTAATCATTCTGCTAAAAGATAAAGGACAAGTTTTAGTAAAATCTTCAGGCAATGGTGCTATTAAAACATTGTGAATTTCCTCTGCCCTAAAAATGCTATGGAATAAAAAATTTTCTTTAAAACTCCCCAGTAATTCTTTACCATAGTTCTCCATTTAGACATATCTTTTC
Source organism: Uropsilus gracilis (assembly GCA_004024945.1). Lineage (NCBI taxonomy): Eukaryota > Metazoa > Chordata > Mammalia > Eulipotyphla > Talpidae > Uropsilus > Uropsilus gracilis. The sequence continues at coordinate 85,656 of PVHY01003453.1, read as the reverse complement.
ACCAAGCCCAAAGTAAAAGAATTGAGATAGAATCTAGAGATTCTGGCTTCATACAGATCTCTGTCCACAGTGTCATCAAACTGCAACATTGATTCTCAAACTGGCACCATATTTCTGGAATTATATTCACATCCTTACATCTTGTATATTTCAAGGGTGTTAGTTTTATTGTGTAGTTACACAGAAGAATTTAATTCATTACCATGTCTTAGAGAGCAGTTTTTACTGTCACTGTGGCAGTTGAATTATTGAAAACGTTCTGAATTTACTTTTCAACTGACTTATAACAGTCATATTGAAGACCAAACCTTTGTAATTCTAGCTTTAAACCTACCAGGGAATAAGTTGTTTTATTTTGGCATTTAAGATTCTATTTATTAATATATGGTTCTTGCCTTTTTTTACTAGGAAACATTTAGAACTGTAAAGTGTACAGGCTTCTCTGCATAGTCTGTTCTGCTTTATTTTGTCTATGGATTTCAATTTATGAAGAGGCACAGTAATTCATATTTCCTAATAGAAAGGTACACTATAATAATATTAGAATTGTTAATACCCAACCAAATATTTGTTAATGCCTGCAGACAGATGTCTTCAGAGTATTGGAAATTGGTTTGTTATGAGGTCATGAGATATTTCTTTTGACTCACAATTGGAAAATAATAGAATGACTTCAGTGCATAAACAAATGTTGAACTGGAAAATTATATACAATGCAACATGAAAATCAATTCAAAATTAAAATTTTAAAGTTTGAAGAAATAGAAATTTTTTGGTTCTTGTCTGCAGGATTTTTCTGAATGTTAAAACTTTGAAGATATAACAAGTTATGCTATTACTGGCATAGAGTTACAGAACAAAAGTAGAGGGAACTTTTACTACCAAATAGGTATATTGTTAGGTGCTGGACTTGTAAATCCAAGTATAGTTGCAGTCTGGGCTTGAAGTATTTCACCACTGATGTGGTGCTTATGTCTGTGAAAGACTTGAATGGCATTTCCAAAGATAAATACTGCCTATTCTATGCCCTATCAAAATAAAAAGGTTTGCAATAACATATCTAGAGTGAGTGTCAGTATCTTTCAGTTTTAGTGCAATTTGAGTACCTATGCAATGCCTTCCAAAAGAACTGACTATTCCATTATCATGCTGGGTCTTTCTTCTATGATTTACAATCAAAGGTAGACAAATAAAACCTTTTCCAGGATTTTATAAATATGTGATTTGTCTGAAATGAATTATTTATGGGTTGAGAACTCATTTTTAATATAAATAATTATTGTCAGGAGTAGTGTTAACAACCCTAAAGAAATATTTTAGTCATTTCAGACCAAAAAGATGGTATGAAAGATAACTGTTGTTTGGAAGATCATAATGTTCTGAGAGAGATATTCAGTTTCTCTGAAGCCCATATGTTTATCAATTTTTGTATTCACATTGGAAACATGAAATTTAGTGTTGAATGTGAAGAGTTAAATGGAACTGAGGACAGAACTGTTAGCTTGTTGAAAACAGGGGCTTTCTCTAGTTAATCAGTATAACTAAACTTCTAGCCCAGAATCTGTCAAGTAAATATAGTTTATACTTTTGAGAAAGGAAAATGTCCAGTATAAGAATTTAAATTCTTATCTTGTAGACACAAGAACACCCCAAGAAGTAATAATAATAATAATAATAATAATAATAATAATAACATACTTTAGAGGAGGATAACTCAAACATTATATTATCAGGAACACATATTCTATAAGGAGTAATTAAAACAACTTGGAAATATTTTATGTAGAAAACATTTAGAAAACTATTATAAGTTTCTAAAACTATGAAGTTCTACTCAATGAAAAAAAGAAATAAACATCTATCATCTATCATAAATAGTAGCTTTAATGTAGAATATTGGGTCTCAATTAAAAAGAAAACTTTTTTTAAGGTTTTTTCATATTTGTCTTTTTTTATTTTAATTTTTTGTTTTTGGATTTTGTACAATACATGATTACATAATTGTTGATGTCCATGGGATTACCCCACCTCACCACTCCCCCTCTGGTCTCTTTGCTTCCTTTCTTTATGTTGTTTGTCTGTCCATGTTTAGCCCTTTAGTCTTTTTTTTTTTTTTTTTTTTCATCTTTATAGGCCAATCTGAGTGCCTTTGGCTTATATCCATGCTTTTTGTTGTTTGGTGGCTGTTCTTTCTGTTTTCTGCCTCATTTTGTTGCTCCATCCCATTATGTTTCAGGTCTTTGGCTTTGGGGACCTGCCTCCCAGTCTTATGTTTTGGTAGAGCAGCTCCTTGATGGGGACAGCCATCAGCTGATGGTAGGATATTTGGTAGGATTTTTAGATTTGCTGTTGGGCCACTGCCATTCTGTAGGCATCCTCCCTCTGGCAAAGGAGGTTTGCTGCTCCTTATTGACAGCATCTCTGTGCTGGGTTTTTGGTCACAGAGCCCCAGTGAGTAGTAGGCTTGGTTCTTTCATGTTTGTTATCACAGTTCATTGCTCTGTGAACTTGCTTGCTCTTTTTTGTGTCCTGCCTTAAAGGCATGTGTTTTTAGAGTCTTTCTTGCTGTTCCTTTCATCTGTTTCTGTGGTCGAAGTTTGTCTGGATGTACATATTGCTGGTGTGGGCTTCTTGGAGTGGAGGCTAGATGAGAGGAGACTGTGGTGAACCACCCACTCCATCACCACACCCCCACCACACACTGCACCCAGCTTCTTGGCAGGCCTCAGGTGTGCGGTGCTTGAAGCAGTCCCTGGCCACACCCCATCCCCATAGCGGGAGGATGAAAGCCAGTCACACGAAACCAGTCCACACGGTGCCTGCACACGAGTGGGGATGGTCCCTCTGGACCGAACCCCACAGCTCCATCTCACCCACCCTCCAGAGACGGATGGAGCTGGTGTGTGCGAGGTGCAGTGGCCCCACCATCTTGGCGGGGCTGCAGAGGGCACCGGCCAAACCACCCACGCTGCCTCCTATGCCGGCAGTCCCGGGCGATCCCAAAAGAAAACTTTGTATTTTCTTAGAGGTTTCCGGTTTTGAAACAACTCTGTACTGTGAATGCTCATCACTTAGAGTGTTCAAGCATATTTGAAGGTGAGTTCTTAAAAGGCAGGAACTGTATTTATCGCTTGCATCTCTAACCATATCTATAACTTGATAAGAGTCTATAACATTAGCATGTCAGTAACATCAACATGCACATTAGGTAGAAACTGCTCAGGTCCATTGTAGCCCTTTTAGTCCACCCTTTTTAACTTACACATCTGTTTGTTTACAGAAGTCCCATTAACTCCCTATAATTTAAAATCAATAGGAAGTACATTTAACTTAAGAATTAAACTAAAATAGTATATTTTTTTGTCTCCAGACAACCAAGATTGATTACAATTATGTGAAAGAAAAACTACAAGGTTAGAAAAATTAGTTTTATTATTACAGAATATTGTACTTTTGCTTCCTGAGTATCCCTCATTTGTCACGTGAAAGCTCACCTACTTTGAAGTATTTAATGTATTTTCATGAATGATTTAACTTTGCAAATAGCTTTGGTAAATATTTGATATACTGTTATTAAATTTTCTTTTACTGATCTAACCTTTTGACAGTTACTTTACTTTGGCCTGATCTTGTTGGATTTAAGTCATTTCCACATTTGGATAGTCATTTCAAAGAAAGATTTGATAAAAAAAAGTATGTTTATACCTTCTTATTAAAGGTTATCTATCCTAGAAACTTACATTTTTCTAGATAAAGTAAGTCCAAATAGCAGGCTGCTATTCTGCAGCTTTTCTGCTGCAATAATAGGATCAACTTAAACAGATCAAGGGGAAAGGGTGTCAGAAACACAAAGAGATATTTTGTACAATATATCCCAACCTCACCAGAGAGATAAGATCTTCTTTTCTCTCCAAAGAGGCCAAATAATACAAGATAAGGTTTTGAATGATAATAAGAAAAATGAAAGTTTGTCACAAGTTTCATTTTAAAATATGTTCAGAAACAAATGTAATTGATTGCATATTTTAATTTTATTACAAAATAATAGGTCTCACACTTCTCTATTCAAATCTATAATCCTATTCAAATTACCAACAGAAAAGTGAATAAAAATGAAGAAAATCATATTAGTCTTGTGAGAAAAGAGAGGAAGTGATAAACTGGAAGTTATGAAGAAATATTAACACATAAAAGTATTAGACAGTATGAGATTGAAAAAGAAAACAATGAAATATCAAATACAAGAAGAAGAGCCATAATTTTCAAGTTCAGAAACATCATGTGTCAATTTCTGGTAATCACCAGTAATTAATGAAAAAATTTCTTCTAGAACAGTAGAGATAGTAAAACTCCATTCTTTCAACCCACTTGCTTCACTTGGCATATATATAAAAATCAGGTATTGAGATTAAAAGGTGATAGTGAATGAATTGACAAAAATCAAGGAAAGACAAAAGTAATTAAATAGCATTTCATATGTTGATATTTTGGAATAATTTCTTCTAGAAGTATTCAATAACAGAAAAGCAAAATTTATTTTTGTAATCAAAAATAATTATCTATTAAACAAATCTCAAAGATTGATTTTGTTGAGTTAAAATTATTAGGTTCAGTATTATGCAAAGACAACCTGTAGACAATAAAAAGAATAAGAATATTATAAATGCTGACAACGTAAAATGATAATGTGACAGGAATTAAAATATAGGAAAGTGGAAAGAAGGCATAAATTCATAATTTATCAGTCATTTCTTGCCCAAAAGTGAACATGCATAATTTTTAATCAGTACAACCACTAAATTTTTGTAAATCAAAACTGCTAAAAAGTGATTAATACCAGAAATATTAGATAAGCATATCTAGTAGTTATACTTATGCATCAATAAGTGTATCTCAAGAAAGGAAAGTTACAGACCAATATCCCTGGTGAGTACAGATACAGGAACAGTCAACAAACCCTTAGCAAAGAGAATTAAGCAATGCATTAATAACAATACATTAATGGCTATCATAAACCCTGAGCACTTGTTTTATCTATTGTAGGGAAACAAACTGGTGTAATAACCATAAAATAAACATTGTAGTTCATTACATAATCAAAAGGAAAGATAGTCATATGATCATATCACCCAAACTTACATTTAAAGCACATATTATTTCAGCTTCTAAAATCTATTCACTCGAACAACTAAATGATACTGCTCCCTATAAAATGTTTATTGGCCTTTTATTATTGTGTCAAATTTGGTACTAACAACGGTTCATGTATTATTTCATATAAATGTTATAAATCTAAAAGGCAGGAAATAGCATAAGCCTTGTTTAGAAAGAAAGATTAAATAATACAATGTGACACATTTGGTTAATGGCAAAGATGGGCTTAAAACTCAGGTCCTTAATTCGTGAGTCAACAAACTTATCCAAGCTGCATTTCTTGTTATCTATTAAATTAATTTGTAAGAAGCAAGAAAAAAATCAGCAAGATTTTTATTCTAAGTATAAACAAGATGGGGATGGGAATAAATACTAGATATGTTTTCTCATTCTCATTCACATACTTTTTGTCTCACTTTGAACATTTACTGTTCTTCTCTGACTCCAGTTATTTTCCTCAATGTGTAAAATAATAATTTTTAGCAGAACTGCCATGAGAATTAAAGACTATGTCCATAATATACATGACATATGTGGTAGATGGTCAATAAAAGGTAACATTTTTTATTATATTTTTACTTATACACCTCTTAGATAAATACCTCTACTGGAATTCATTCAGTGATTTACAAAATGAAAAAAGTTTTTGCAGTGACATTGAAAACCTATAATTTTTATTATGTGTTATAAATTTAAAACATAATTGAGCAGTAGTTTGGCAATCCAGTTTCTCTAACAGACATCATAAAAGAATATATCCAACATCAAAGTTGTTTAAATTTACTTGTATTTTCCATACATGTAGAATTCTACAATATCTGGTTTGATTTTCACAGTCAGGGCCTTAGCTAGCCTACACGGCAACTTAGAGTAAACTAGAAAATTAAAGAACTTTTTCTGGGCAGGTGTAGCCTTGAGGATATAAGGCAGAGGGACACTTTGGAAATAAAAATACCTTTGTCCTTCTCCTAGAGGGAAACTAATTCTAGTACTCAAATTTTAGTTGTTGTAGAACAGGCTGGGTTTTTACATTAAGGATTGATTGTTAATAAGCTGAATTCAAGTTAAGTATTTAATAGAAACAATGGAATAATTACAAATCTGAACATCAATAATAGCCCTTTTACTCCAGTCTAGTCATCTTGCTATGTTATTTCTAGCTCCACTGATCAGCTCAGGTTACGCCAGTAACAGAAAATGTAGCATTTATTAGCCTACACAGGTGTGATAAAAAAAATAATCACCTGAAACTTTGTCCTTACTTCACATTTTGTTCATGTTGAACACCTAGTTTGAGTAACAATCATGTGGCCTTCAGTTATATTTCCATATTACCTATAAAATATGAAATTTATCAAAGTAGAATATGTGCAGAAACTTTTGAAAGATTTTTGCTTTCCAAAGTTTTTTTTAAGGTGGTTAAAATAAATTCTTCATTTAATTTTATATTTTTGAAGTATTTTTATTGTATCACTAAATAACATGTAGTTAGGAGTTCTCATCTCAAAAATATTCTGTCCAAAAGAAAAAGATTATATACAGGATATAATGATGCGGTAGCCACCTTTTACAATGCAGCAGCATATTAACACATGGCCTATATTACGCAATTGAAAAGTCTGGCATGTTTGCAGAGGCATTTGGAACAGACTTGAAAATAAAGGTTTCTGAATTCATTGCAGAAAATAAAAAGAAATGTTTATTCCTGCCCACATAAGATGTTCATTATTGCCAAATTAATGAATAAATCATAAAGCTTGTAGGCATCAGAAAGAAGCCTATTTTCTTACAAATTTAATTATATATACACATTTTCTTACAGAAACAGAATATGACAATCTCTCGACCTCTATTCCTATGCTTAACATCCTGAATCCTATGATAAATGAACTATTCCTCACCCCCAAGGAATTCACTCTCTAAAATGAAGGAAAATACATAAAAATGACTCTCACTACAACAAGAACAGGTGTATGATATTATAGATACATACTGTGATTAATTATGCTCCCAATGGGAATGTGCAGGGACCATGGAAGGAAATGACATTTGAATTGTAACTGAAGAGATTAGTCATTTGGTAGAGAAACAGAAATCTAACTGTAGGACTTTGGACAAGTCACTGAACCTGTTTAGGTTAATGATTCTACACAAGATTAGAAGAACATGTGGTTTCAGCATGTTATTGCAATTATTTGACTTCTAAATCAAGCTATAGATTTTGAAAACATTTATTTTCCCTACAGAGACAGCACTTGTTAAAAATTCTAAATAGTTTGCCGTAATGAACTTCCTTCTCATTATCTATTACAAAGGAGAACCACCAGGGACCACAAACCATCAAAGCTGGTGTACGTTAAGTTCATGCCCAGTGTCCCCAACCAGTGTCCCCTTTTTGTAAGCTTGTTTTCTTACTTGTTGGTATCTGTTCCCTTCTCCTTTTACACCCTAATGTTGCCTTGCATTGATTATCCTTGCCTATATTAAAATGTTTTTTCCTAAAATACTTTCTTATTTCTAAATCCACTTCATGTTGAGTATGTCTCATAAAAATAAAGCTGAGCAATTTATATTCAATACAATAATAAGACTTCAGGGTGTCTTTTCTGACTTTTAGTTTAATTGTATAATAATGTAAGCCAATATATAAATCAACATATGTATCTGTGATACTAGTGGTTCTAGAATAATGAGTACTTAATTCACCAAGAGCAACTTTTGCTGAAAATTTTATTTTTATCTTGTTCTTCAGATTTTTTTTTCACAACACTTATTACCGTTTTTGTAAAGGTTGAGATATAATCCCTTTGAACCATTGTTAGAGGCCATTCCCAGAGATGGTTCCTGTGAAGAAACATGAGGTTTTGTTTGCCTTTTAAAGAATTCACTAGTTCTTTATACTATTGTGATTCACTGCCTGAGTGTAAAGCTATTTCAAGACATTCTTTGTGGACTGCTGTTTCAGATCTCCTTTATCAAACTACAGTGACCCATGGGGTTCCTTGTTCAATACTCTTGCATCTTTATTATATTCTGTGTCACAAATCCTAGCTATTATTTTGGAACTAAATGGTATTATTAGATGTCCATGCTGCAATAGTCTGAACTTAAGGTCAATTGGAGAAGACCCATTTCAACTGTCAATAAATGAATTAGAGACATACTATTTAGAGAATTCAGGTAAAACGTTCCCCTAAAACCTAATCAAATATAGCCAGATAATTGAGCTTCAAGAGATTTTACTTAAAATTATTAATAAATTGCCAACTTCTCACCTTTCTGAGCAGAGTTCTCTTATATTGGGGCTATAGTATCTGATCCAACCTATCATTTTGTATATAAACCAATGCTTTTAGAGTTTCAGATTCTTTCCAGTGACTGAGGAGCAGAGGGTTCAGGGTAACTGCTTTACCTTCTAAAAGGAAATTCTGTTCTTTCACTCTACCGTGAGCATTTCATAATAATGACTCCTTTATTAGTCCACCAGAAATTTCAAACAGTCGATGTACCTGATGCTGGGTGGTGATGGCCATGGGGATCAAATGTAAGGTCAGTCAGACCTGAGAACTCATTCTGGTTCTTAAATGCTCTGAGTTTGGACAAATTTCATCAACTAGTGTGTAGGCTTAAGTAAGAGTTTATACAGAGTGCTTCTAGTTTAAATTCGCATAAAATATTAAAAAAGATAATAATAGTATTAACATGTATAATAATCATTGTAGTTAAAGTTACTAAATTGAAGCTTGCTAGGGGAATCTTAACTCACAAAGTATTATGGCAATTTTTATTCTTCTTTTATGGTGACTTTCACAATTGCAATTAAACTGTCATTTATATAGTAATTTTCTCAGTGTCCTCTATGTTTGTAAAAGGACAAGTTTGTCTTGTTTACCATCTCCTCCTCAAGTAACTAGAGCAGTGCCTGACTAACACACAATAAACATATGTGTTACCTTCCTATTTTTCAAACTCTGAAATGGCTCAGGAAGAATGGAAAGGGAAAAGTGATGGAGGGAAGTAGATCTTCAGATGTCCAGGCTCTAGCTCACAATTACAAAGATATGTCCCCCTCTGAACACAAGTAGAAGAGAGAAATTTGAATCGTTTTTGTGCTACTTTGCCAAGTACCTGAATCAGCACTACATGAGATACACAAATCCTTTAGAGCCATGACCCTGTTGTCTGATACAACTTTTGTTTGTTACCTCTTTGGAATTTATATCCCATGCTTGTTTACACTAATCCTAGGAGATCCACAATACTAAAGAATCATTCACTCTAGGAAGAGAGGAAACCCACAATTTCCTAAAATTTGGATGGAAATTTATTTGTGTAAATCTTTGTCTTCAATTTTCATTCAAAACATTTTTTTTAACTCTATTGTAAGGCTTTAGGCTACAGAGAGTGCTATTTCCATATGCATCCCTGCCCTATTTAGAACATTTGTTCTGGTTGGTTTTCTTCAGAAAAACTAACACACAGCACCCTACACATGTTCATTCCCTGTTTATCCTGTCATTTCCTTTACTTGAGACCTTCACATTTTTGTAAGCTCCTTAATGTGGAACATTACTACAATTTCTTCCATACTTTCCACCTCAGCAATTAGTATGAGACTCTGCCAAAATGAAAATAATAAATGAATGCTTCTTGGAATAAAAAGAAACAAACACAAAATGATAACGCCTGCTCTGAGTAGAAATAGAAGAATGAAGTTTTGATTCCATAGGAAGCATTTCAATTGGGTGGAATCAATAATGGAACTGAAAATCCAAGCAACAAACACGCACCTTCAAATATATATAGACCCATTGTGATAGGCATGTACTACAAATTCAGTGGAACCTCACAACATAAAACATGTTGTATTTTTTCATCAACATATATCTAGGAAATATTTTGTCAGTGGGAAAATACTTAGTATTCAGGCATTGAATCCATGTGTTAGAAAATCCCCTCCCAAATTTATACTAGCATCCCATAATGTCAAAATTTTATTTATGTTCAGAATATATTCACTTGCTTTGAAGTATCACTTGTCATTTCTGTCAGTACTAGTTCAGAAATTATCTATCACTTGACCTATTTGATATTAACCTACAATAAATCTTACATCCTATCTCAAAGCTAGCATCCCTCTCTATACCTCTACATCCTCTGTATGTGTTCAGAGTAGTGAATGTGCTTCCAATAGTGGTCAAATGAAAAGGATTAATTATGAATAAATTCACAACCACACTTGATTTATTTATTTCATTTTTTAGTGACCTTTATTTTAAAGATTGTATTTTCAGATCAACTTTTGTTATAGATCATAAGGAAGAGGAAAGAACAAAGATTTCTCAAATAAATCCTGCTCTAAAACATGCCTACTCCTCCCCTATTTTTATATCAATCACCAAAATAATACATATACATATATTTTTACAAAGGATGCATCAATGCTAATATGTCATATGTTGATCATATGACATATTAACTACTATGTTAATATGTCATAGTCGCCCAAACTCAGTAGCTTACCTTAGTTTTGTACATTCTACTCTAATTATAATATCAGTAAATATTTTAGTCCCCATAGTTTTGTCTTTTGTGTGTCTAAGAGTCTTCCATAACTTTTGATGCTTGATAGTTCAATTCTTCTAGCACTGAATACTATTTTGGTTGTGCCACAGTTCATTCATTCGCCTACTGAAGAACATCTTGATAGCTTTCAAGATTTGGCAATTATAAATAACATTGCTGTAAACATTCATGTGTAGGTTTTAGTGTGGATGTGTTTTCAGTCGCCTTGTGTAGATACCAATGGGTACAATTACTGACAATTGTAAATTTAGTTTTTCAAGAACCTGTCCACCAGACTGTATTCTCAGCAGTGATCTATGAGACCTGTAACTGTATGTGTATGGTCACTGTTCTAGATTTAAAGAACAGTAAGAATGTAGTGTCGTTTCACTTTATTTGTAGTAAGAATGTAGTGCTGTTTCACTTTATTCTAGTAAGAATGTAGTGCTGTTTCACTTTATTTGTATTTCCCTGATGGCATATAATGTGGAGCATTTTTTCTATGCTTGTTTGCCATCTGCATATCATGCTTGGTGAAATTTCTGTTCAAATATTTGACCTATTTGTAATAAAGTTGCTTGCTTTCTTATTGCTAAATTCAAGCATTCTTTGCATTTGCATAGCAGTGCTTTATCCATTATGTTTTTTGCAGATATTTTTCTCCTAATCCACTGCTTATCTTCTCATTCTCTTCACACTATGTTTCACAGGTTGTGAACAATTTTACAACCCTTGCTTACACAGAGTGTGTTTTAAGTATTGCATATAGAAAGATATCACTATAATTATGGTCAACTAGATTTTTCCCTATTATCTTCTAAAAGTGTTATAGTTTATCATCTTATACTTGGTCCTATGATCCATTCCAGATTGATATTTCTGAAAAGTGTAAAAACTGTGCTATTTTATAATGTCGGTATCCATTCATATTAGTCATTCATAGAAAGAGTATTTACATCCAATATACTTGCTATATTTTTCAGAAATCAGTTGACTATTTGTGTAATATATAAATAATATGCTTATATGTGTGTATATATAAACATATACATTCTGAGCTCCACCTGTCTTATTAATCTCTTTATCAATATTACGTGGTCTTGATTGTCATCATTTCACAGTGATTCGTAAAAATCAGATAATATTAGTCCCCCTATTGTTGGTCTTTTCTCTCAGTATTGTTTTGTATATCCTAAGTCTTATCTGTCTATACACATAGACTTAAGAACCATTTTGTTACTATATATAAAATCTCACTGGGGTTTTGACTGGTATTACATTGAATCTATACATGAAGTTCAGAAGGACTGACATTTTGATAACATTGAGTCTCCCTATTCATGAATTTGGAATAGTGCACCATATGATTCATTCTTTATTTCATTCATCAGAGCTTTGTTGTTTTTCATCTGTAGACCTTGCTGTATTTTATGAAATCAAAAACCTAAGAATTTTATTTGGAGGGATTGTTAATGTAAGTGGCATTGTGTTCTTGATTTCAAATTTCATTTGTTGTCTTTTCTATATTAATCTTTGTAGTCTACAAACTTGCTCTAATAATTTATTAGTTACAGAAGTTATTTATAGCAATTATTTTAGATTTCCTGCATAAGTAATCATCATTTGTGAATAAAGGCAATTCCCATTCTTCCTTTTATTGTATAATTTGATTTTATTTTTGTATTTGTTGCATTAACATGAATTTCAGCAGTGCCAAAAGGAATATCGTGAGAACATTCTTGCATTGTACTTGATCTTAGGAGAAAATCTGATTTTCTCACTAACTGTGATCTTAGTTGTATGCTTCTGTAGTCTCTATCAGTTGAGAATTTCTTGTTTACTGAAAGTTTTCATCATGAATCAGTGTCAAATTTTGTCAAATGCTTTTCTCCACATGTGATTTTTTTCTTTATTAGTCTATTGATATTATATATTACATCAATTTTTATATATTGAACTGATAGGGTGTGCTATCCCTCCCCCCATTGTCTCCTGTTTAAGATTGTAGATTTCAAGGACAGATGCTAAAAATGTGAGAAAGACATTGGAATTTCCCTTCAGGGAGATGCAGGGGGAGAAAGAAGTGAAATGGTCAAGGTGAAACACCTTTCCTGGAAGGTGGGAAATCAGGATATATAAAGGGTGTGGAAACAAACAGAAGGATTCTGATTCGGAGAGGCAGTATGGAGATCGGATAGAGAGAGAGGTTCAATGGAGGAGAGATGGGACTCTCGGCCCTCTTGTAAAGATGTGAGCCATGTGGACATAGCCAGGCATGGGGGCTTGTAACCTTTGACTGGCCCAGGCTAGCAGCAGGTGTGTTGAATGCAGTTAAGGAGTTTGCAGATTTTGAACTCCATGTTGGAGTTTGTTTTGCTGAGGCCATGCAAAAGACAGGCCTGAAAAGAAAGTGAACTTGGCTGGGTCCGGTACCATGAATTTCCTGCTACCTGAAGATGACAAGGAGAAGGCAGCGTAGAAGACAAGGAGCACGCCAAAGGAGCGCCCCAAAGAAAGATGTTTTCAAACACGTGGAGAGGAACTCTGACTGACTGATTTTGGTGAGAGGATCAGGCCTGTGAGACTGAGGATTTCTGGGCAATCTGGGAAAGGACTTTGGACAATGCTGAGAAAGGTTTTGGACAATGTTAAAGTAATCTGAGTCTTACTTACATGTTTCTTTTGTAGTTATTAGGATAATTAGAAAATCACTGTTAGAAATAAATTAGTCTGCACTGATAGTCTTGCATTGGTTTGGTATTATGCTTGAGAAGGCTGGGATGGTGGAAAGAACCCATAAGAGTGTAGTTTAAACTGTGTTTTTAAATTTTTCCTTTTAGGTCTGAAAGAGAGAAAGAAAGCAGGGAGAAGGTAGTAGCTGATGTTTGCATATCAATGGTAGGCAGGTACAGTGAAAATGCTAATGACCTGTTTGTAGCCTGTTTGTAGAGAGAAGCAGGCAGATAGGTGTGTCCAGTTAAGATTAAAGGTAATTGCAAAGGAACTGCTAGTTAAGCCTGCTCCAGAGAGAGAAGCAGGTCTATATGTGTTTAAAGCAAAGTTAAAAAGTTCTTTCATGATACCCTGTTTCAGAACCAGTTTTGAAAGAAATCCATTAGGTTGTGGTATATTATAGTTTTTTTTGTATATTCAATTTAGTATATTTTTGAATTTTATATCAGCGCCTGATAATGCTTGCTTAGTTTCTTTAAATTGTATATTTTGTTTTTGCTTTGTAATTTTTATTGCCAGTTGGACTTGACAATCAGCATTCTTAAAGGCCTTCAAGAATGTAGTAGTGAAGTGTAGGAGAAGAGGAGATTCTCTTTAGTACTATGATTGGATCGCAGTATTTGGTGATCCTGCTAGTATGGATTATAAATTTTACATGAGATTTTCCATTCCTCTCCCTCACTTTGGGGGGAAAGAATGACTAGAACAGGCAGGAGTTTCATATTTTCCTTCTTTCAGGTCAGCTAGGTTCTGATGATGCCCAAGGAGATTAGCCTCTATTTAACCAGTTTCCCTGAGGTTAGGCCTTCTTAAAAAGGGATTGTTTGCCATTATGTTTCAAAACAGTTTTGTTTTTTGTTTTTTGTTTTCCCATCTTCTTGATGGAAACTGAAGGAATTTTTCTCAGATGTTTGCTCAAGGCATCAGTCAAGTTCTTGGAAGTAAATCCCATAAGACTATGGAAAAGCCACTGAGCCTCCAGCAATTTGTCAATCACAGCTCAGGTTTCTGACCCCAGCAGCAAAGGTTTACTGGGCAACTTCTGCCCCTGAGTCTTAGTTCCTGCCAACTAAAAATCTCTGTATTTACCTATATTTCTGTAATGTTAGATATAACTTGCCCATATCCTACCCTATTTTAGGTTCCAAGGAGTTTTAGATTTTCCAATCTGTCTAGTTTTCTACTCATGTTTATGATTGAGCGGATCCTAGATTTTATTTTTCATTTATATCTTGGAATTTCTGAAATGGAAAGTTTTTGAAATTGTCAGTATAATTTTTCAGTTTTATAAAAGAAAATTTGGTACACATGAATATTAAGCTCTTCTGAAATACTTTAAAGTTACTTTCTATTACTAAGTATATGTATATAATTTATCTTCAAAAACACTCCAAGAATGTTTTGGTTAAATCAAACTTTGTAGATTAAAAGGAGTGTTCAAGCATTACAGATTCATAGACTGTTTTCACATAAAGTCTGTGTGGTCACCCTTTATTTCTATTTCTTTAACCTTTTATTAAAATTATAGCAATTGTGTGCCTGAACATATATGAAAATTTTTTAAACTGAAAAAAGAAAAATTGTTTATAGCATTTTAATTATTATACTTTTCATCTTAAGTACCTGAAACAGAGTTTTGATTTCTAAAAAATGGAATCAATGAATCTATTTGGGGAAGTGGGACTAGGGAAAGTCAATAAGTTAATGAATGTTTAAATTTCTGCAAAGATAGTTTAAATACTGGTTTCTTAGAAAAGGCAATCATTACCAGAAATAAGACCAAAAGGTAGAATGCATGATGCTTTAAGATATGAAATGACAAACTATCTGAAAAGGGCCAAATATTTCAGATTTTTTTGTGTCCTATAGTCTCTATTCCAACTGCTAAACAATTACAGTATGTAAGTAGCCATAGGTATGTGAATTGATGAATATATTGCCTTTTAATAATGTTTTATTCATAAATATTGTCAGATGACTAGATTTGATTATAGTTTGCTGATTGACTTCTGGGTTAGACAATGAAGAGAATTGAATTAACCTGAAATCCTTTATTTCAGTCATGAACTAAAATGACTAATCGTACTATTTTCTTGCTAAGACAGATACAATTACATATTATGACACAGTGTAAATAATGAGTGACTATACGTGTAAGAAAAAATATAGTTTTTAAAATAAATATTTCTTGAAATGAAATAGAAATAATATACTATAATTTCTTGGGAAATTAATGAATGCAGGTTCTGGAATGGGACATAGGTAGATTTCATTTACTTTAGCTGTCATGTATGTTTATTTTATTATCTTGAATATCTTAACTTTTCTTAGTTTTAGCTTTTTTGTTTTTAAAGTACAGATAAATCACACATCATGAAATTGTTATATGCTATAATTAAAAAGAATATATGTAAAGAATTTAATATTATTTAATTTCTTTGAACCTTAGTATCCCTATTTGTAAAATAATAATAGATTCAATATCATAAAATTATGATATGCTTTAAATAAAAACTTAGATATACATTTGATTGCTGAAATGCACTCTAGGAATTTATAGGCTATTATCAACTTGTTGGCTAACAAAATTTATCATGGAAAGTTGAAAATAAAAGGTAATGATTGTATCTTAATACACTAATGAGGAGTAAATAAAATAATTTATGAAAAACATTTAAACATTTGGAACCATGGTTGGGCACCTCGTAAGGGCTCAACTGACATTATCTGTTGCTGCCACAGTAATTATTATTATTATTATTATTAATATAGTGAGTTCAAAATGTGCAGGATAAAATGTGCGAAGTTCTATGACAAAAGGAATTCAATCTGATTTGGGGAATCAAGAAAGGATTCATAGAGAAATGACCTGTAAGCAGGTTGTATAAAAAGAATTGTGTTTCAGTTAAAGAAGGTGAAAGGTCCAAAAGAGAAAACAAAAGATGAGAGCTCAGAAGAAAAACAAGGATTTGATGGACATATGCAATAAGTACAAGCTAATATATCGTTCATAGAATCTACAGACCTCAAAGCAACCCAGTGTGCCGAACATTATCATACATACTTTGCAGAAAAGTAGTTTGGATTCAAAGATTTAATAACTTTCCTAAGGTCATGCATGTAATAATGATCATGCTGGATTTGAACTCAGATTACCCCCCTCCCATCAGAGTTATTCTAATATACAAACTCCCTAAAAGCAAGTGTAATTTAGTAGATGCTTAATTCCCCATATGAAGTCAGTTGTTACTATTTGATGCTTGCAGGCCAAAGGAGTTTTCAGTGTTTTTGTCCTTCCACCATTAACCTCTATGACCTGCACCTGTGGTATTGTGCCCCCCCACCACCAACAATGACCATCCCTGGCCCAGTTTGTATGCATATGTGTGAGTGGGTTCACCTAGACCCAGGAGGAGGAGATAAAGTATAGTGTCACCCTGGGGAAGGGGAAGAAGAAGGAGACAAGAAAGAGGGAAGAAAGGGGAGAAGAAAGGAGGAGGGATTCAAGGGAGAAACTCAAGTGGATGTTTCTTTGCTTTTAATTTTTAAAAAAATCCTGAAAAGCTAATTTCAAGAGCTCTGACATTCTTTACCTGATACAATTGATATCGAACCTACCCAAAAGTCATGGATGCATCACTTCAATAAGTAATTATGTGCCTTTTTGATGAAAAAAATTTATATCCTAGAATATCATTTTCTTATTCATTTAAAAAAATAATTAATGACTACCACTTGACAGGCACTATTCTAAAAGATGATGTTTCTCAGCAAGGAAAAAAAATTGCCACATAATTATACATTTATGTTTTTTAATTTTGGAAAATCCATTTTCAGATAAAGGTAAGGAATTCAATAACAAGCATTATTAGTTTTTCCTCTAAAAACCAAAATTATTATTTTAATTATTATATTTTCCTAAATAAAAGTAGCAAAAAATTGACCTAAAGTCGTCAATTAGAAGCAATATAAGATGCTTAGGTAATGCTGATATTGATTTTAAAATTCGGTTTGTTTACTAAAAATTGCAACCATTTTTGTGCAAATGGTGAGAATTGTATTTTTGAACAAAATTTAGAAAAATTCAACTGTAAGAGTAGTTTTTTGTTTGTTTTTTTGAGAGTAGGTCTCGCTTTTTTTGCCCGTTGAACTGCAGGCTGTCGTTGCCCGGGGTACCACAGACTCAAGCAATCCCCAGCCTCAGCTTCCCATGTAGCTGGGATCACAGGCGCGCACCACCACGCCCAACTATTTTTTTGGAACTAGGTCTTGCTTTGGGCCCCAGGGGGGACTCGAACCCCCATCCCTAGCCCCTGCCGCTTCATAGGCTGAAGCTTACAAGCACGAGCCACCATGCCCGACAGAGTAGTTTTGATGACAGAAAGTTTTCTTTCTGGTAAAATATTCAATGGTAAAAAGTAGACAAGTGCTTTCATGAGCAAAAAGCAGTGAAAACTTGTCTGACATTTTCTCAATATTAGCAATAGAAACACAGTATTCATTTCTAATGGTATAGAAGCAAGTCTGCATTTCAAAATTTGTTATTTTTGCACTTATATTAGCATAGGTTCAGACTTCTCTTTAAAATGTGAGACTTGTGCTTACTACTTTTAAGTCCTGGAGATAAAGATTCAGCTTCATGGGAACAGCTGGATCTAATTAGAACCAAAAGTTCTGATTCCACTTGATCTGATTTTCCCATCTGTATAGAGTCATTACACCATAAATAGTATGAGCTATAACTTCCAGTTCAAACCAAAAAGGAACTGGCAATCACAGACCATGGTTTTCCAAGGGTCACTGAAATTTCTATTTGACATCACTGTTTTTTCTTATGGACTGATTCAATCATTCATATGGACTGATTCAATCAATAAGTGAATACATGAAAAAATAAGATTTTTTCCAGTTATGCATCTATTCACTTATTTTTATTTGGGGTTTCTAAAAAAATTATAGTATCAAACTTGGGAATAAAATATTCTCTTACCACCAACTTCTTTTTATATACTTTCATACCTACTCACTTTTGTCACATGCTTTCTATATAAGAATGAAATACTCCTAAATTTTTGTCTTTTAAAAATAATATTTAATAGATGTATAGAATAACTGAATATTAGGAATATGAAAGAACTAGTCCTTTTGCAATGCCATTAGTTTGAAATGTGGGCTGACATCAAAAAATATTTGTCTTATTTGCCTTGAGTTCAAACCTAGGTGTTATGAGTGTAGTTGCCAACTTCTGAGTTCCACTGCATTCATCTCAATATTAAAATAAGGAGACTGCCAGAAAAAATTGTAACATGCCCCAAAATCATAGTCTGACATTAGTATTATGTAATATTAGGTCATCGTGAATTTTGCTAAACAGATGAAAGTGTAAAACAATATTCATCAAAAGCAATCACTGAAAATTTTGGTCTGTATGTTTCAAAAAACAACATCATTTCGCATCTTTCCCATTTTACTATACTCTATTCCTAGTAATGAATCGATCTTCTTAGACTGTTTTTTAATATAAGTGACATCTTATATAGTTACCAAAATTTAAAGCAGCACTTTAATAATTTAAATTGGAAACTTTGGTTGTTTTCAATTTATATATTATATATAAATTATATAATGTGTAATACTTGTTCTTACACTTTACTCTTTTGTAGAATTTTGTTTATGTTGTTTGACTGAATTGTTTGACTTGGAATACTTAGGTCATGAGATATACACTTTTAACTTTCTGATATGTATTTCCAAATTTTCCTTCTGAAAAGACTGTACCAGTTTACAGTTATCAGTTCAGAATATAGGTTTGTTTTTCTTCACACATAATTAATATTGTATATTATAATTTCCTACTAATTCCATACTTCATAAGTAAAATATAGCATAAAATTTTAATTTACATTATTTGATCAAAAATGAAATGTGTTCATGTGCTCCCTGAACATTTCAAAGTATAGATAGATATCTGTACATATATGTGTATCTGTGTGTATATACATATATAAAAAACGTGATAAAATCAAGAGACTATAGACTAGAAAAGGAATAATCAATCAATTTCACCAGAGAGAATCAGGGAAAGCATTTAGCTAGATTCTCTGAAAGAGTCATTGAAAATCAGTTTGAAGTGTGTCACTGAATGGGGGAAAAAAATTAATTGAAGAAGTAAAATGAAAATTTTGGAATCATTAAAGAAAGGTAGTAGTTACAAATGAATATCACAGAATTATATGATGAATAAGTCAGAGAAAAACAAGTAAAAGTTTCCATACTCAGTCCTGTGAGTAATTGAGGCAACATTAAAGGCTCATGGAAAATCAAACTAAATAAAATAAAACAATTCACAATTTCTGTGATTGAATCTTGACTCTTCAAAATTGGAAGGGAACTCTAGATGTTCTAGCTCAGTGCAGTTTCCACATGAAGTAATGTTTTGCCAAGGGTCTTATCTTGTTGAAAGTGCCAGAAATAGAATCCAGGCCTCATAATTCACAGTTGGATGCTCTCTGCACAGTTTTACAGGACTAAAACATCTTCAAGCAGGGTAGTATTATTTGTCCCTTGAATGAATCATTTAACTTATCTGAAACTTAGTTTCCTTGTGTTTACAATGAGAAGAGAACCAAATAAATATAAATGTTTTTTGTTTTTATCAAAATTATTGGATTTTATCTGCTTATAGCTCACACACACGTTCTTTGTTTTCTGGACCATGCTTACTTAATCTTAAACAAACAAACAAGCAAAAAAAAAAATCTTGTTTCCCTGCATACATATTTTTCAATAGCTGAACAGCTTTCTTCTTCCCTGTGGTCAGGTAATTCAGACACTGTACTGGTTTTGATTTTAAATTGAATTTTCTGAACAAAATAGGTTCTTGGCCAAGATGATTTATAAGGTATTTTAGCCTCCAAAGCATTATTTTAAGAAAGTTATAAACAACTGTGAATGGAGACAGTGTAGTTGACTGCATATTTTTCTGGATCAAGAAAAAATAGTACAATATATTGAATATTATTTTTCGTTGGCTTGAAGGAGTCCTCCATTGCCTTTCCCACATATGCTTTTATTTTCTTGTCATACAAATGTTATTCATAACTTTTGAAGCAGTTATGACAGAAAACTTATATTCATGAAAATGTTATTGATGATGCCATAAGCATAATGTCCCAGGTGTGCTAGCACAGGCACTGTCACAAGTTATTTGACATATGTAGGTATGAAGTGACTGCTGGTGATCAGTATATGGTGCTAATAAGGTTGAGATCATAATTTCACTTCCTGTTCTTGGATTCTCTTTTACCCATAATTACAAGTAGTAACGGTTATAAAGATGAATCAAGGAGAAAGTGTAGAGAACTCACTACAAAGCTGTCATTACCACAGGGAAACTAACAAATGAACAAAAGCTCACACATGAATCTTTGGATGGTCTTTGCATTTGTCAAGAGCTGGGGGAGGTAAAGGAAAAGTAACTTGCAGGTAGTTTATCCACAAGCATAGAACCAAATCACTTATGTGTGCTTTGCATGTTTACTATGAATAAATAAGAATTTCTTCACCAGTAATGATATGAATAAGAATTTCCAAAAGACACATGGCTTTTCTTTCATACTAGTGATGAAGCCAATGTAAAATCTGTAGATTCAGTGGAGTTTTGACTTAATAGAAAATTCTGAAAGTTTTTGTCAGGTTAGGTTTAAAGGACACTGGAATTCAGAAAGAATGATGACTGCATGCAAACATTTAAAAACAAAATAAATTAGTGGACCCAATTCTTTCCTAAACGTGTGAGTTGGTAGAAAAATAAACTTTCATATGGCTTGAACTTGTGGTGAGATAAAACCAGGAATGAATGGGGTTGAATTACAAGATTCCTGAACATACTTGGTGTGATATAGAGAATTCTGTTGACTTTGCTTTATTGGATAAAGAAGTTTATTGCTTGGCTAATCTTTTCAAATAAAGCTAACATAACTTGGCTAGAACCAATATAATAAAAAAATAAGATTATTTTTATTTAAAGTGAAATATCATATGCTAAATAGTCCTTGACGTATTCATTCACAGTCTAAATTTACCTGCTTAGGAGTTCATGACCTTAGCAGTGCAAGACACCAACCAGTAATTAAATTTAGAACTTAATCATTATTCAACTTCTCCTCAGTCCAGTATGTGTCAGCTGATTAACCCTGATTGAAATTTAAATACCCATTTTTCCTATTCTACCTGATTTGTCAAGAAACTTAAGACAAGTTAAGATAAATGCTAGCCTCTTTCTTCTGGTACATTCTTCAAATGTCCTGAAACTTGAGCTTAGTCATTTTTGCTACTGAATATTTCAGAAACATTAAAAAAAATCTAGAATAATGATTTATTTCACTCATTTACTATTCCATTATAAAAATTATTATTGAAAGACTGTTACGTATCATATGCTGCTAAGCATATATCAAACTCCACCTACTTCAGGAATATGTAGTATTCCTAAAACTGTTATATAAATAAAAATTTTGTATGTGATAAGTAGAAGTATTTCAAAGTGTTAATATTTCTTTCTGCATTCAAAGATTAAATATTTTGAGGGGATATTTTTGCCCTGAATATTTAGTAATATTGGATTATTGTGCTCAAATTTAAATCACAGTTTCATTTACCCAATATTTAACAAACGTATAGTATACTATGTGCAAAACACTCTCAAAGTGCTTGCAGTTTTTCAAGTCAGAAAATGTGCCATTGCTGTAAAAATCACACCAAATGAAACATAAAAAGATTTCTGCTAGAATTGAAAATATCAGAATTAAAGGGTTATGATGTAAACCTGACTTACACATAGGTAGGTTCCTAATTTGGGTTTGAGGCATGGGATAAATAAGAGAATGTCTTAATATGGTTTGTCAAGGTAGTAAAAGTGTAGAGTTGCATACATGCGTAAAAGATATGAGATTAGTCTGCGGTGTATGCTAGTAAGAAAATAACTGGAGG
The DNA here is from genome assembly GCA_004024945.1 of Uropsilus gracilis. NCBI lineage: Eukaryota > Metazoa > Chordata > Mammalia > Eulipotyphla > Talpidae > Uropsilus > Uropsilus gracilis. The sequence goes on along the minus strand of PVHY01003453.1, from coordinate 63,213 downwards.
GAAATTGTATGATAGGGGGATGGAGGAGGAGAAGGAAGTAATTCTTTCTGGTAGATTTCAAGATCCTTCCCTGTGAAATATAAGAAAACAGAGTCTTGGGTGCAGACACTATGAGAATAAGGCCCTGAATAAGGTTCTCTATGGTACTGGAGATAATAGGAGTACATAAAAGATTTTTGTAATGTTAATAATAAATATGTTCACGTTTGGTAGAAGTCTTGCAGATTTAATAGCAAATATATTAATATTTCTTCGAGTTAATCCTCTCCACAATAGATATAATTTCTATTTAACAGATGTAGAAAATGAGGTATATGTTTTAAGTAATTTTCTCTCTATTATATTCATTCAGAAACTGGACTATTTACTGAGTACTAATTGACTGAACACTTTTAAAGTTGGGGGATACATAAAAAAATAAAACAGCACTTGGCTTCATAAGTCCTCATTTGGCAAAAGAGGCAGACAATAAACAACTGGCTTTAAAACAAAACAACCAAAAAGGTAAATTATATTTTAGGAAGTGATAGTATTATGGGAAAAAAAATAAAGAAGTTAAAAAAAATTGGACTTGAGAATTGTGATTTGAATGTTATTCATGAAGAAGAAGATGACATATGGGCAGGTAATTGAAAGAAACAAGGAAATTGACTAGGTGGCTCTGCAGGGAGCTCCACTCAAGCACCAACAAAATGAAGTAGTATAGCACCAGCAAAAAAAAATACTGAGGTCTGAAGGTGACAACAGTGTGACTGGAGCAAAATAAAAACAGACAAAGAAGAAAAGAGGCAGCCAATATCACAAGAGTCCATGTATCAGTTGATGAGGGCCACATACTGGTATTGACTGTTGCTACATGGAAAATGGAGCTTCTTTGGATTGCTAAGGTCCTTGCCTGCCCTTGTAAGGCATATAAAAGAATTTCTAAATTGGCAACAAAAGAAGGTGCCATTATTTTGTAATTTCTTCCCTGCGGTAGTTTACTGTTCTCCCACAGGAAATTTGTCATATTAAATTAAGTAATAAAAACTGTCATCAATTGTTTGTTACTCATTTAAATTTGATTCATCTGGGGTTTTTTTGTTTTTTTGTTTGTTTGTTTTGCAAAATCTGTAAAGAAAACAAATTGATAACTTCTACTGTCTTCAATTCCAAATCATCAAAACTGGTCCTTAAGGCATTATATTTATCACTAAATGCCGCTGAATTGTTTTTTTTCTTTTTTTTTTTTTTTGAGTCTTTAGGAAAATTATAGTATTTTTGACAGATTTTGAAGAAACTTGGAATTTACAAAATATAGCAACCACACATATGCATAGGCATTTATGTTCAGATCATGACTGGAGTCATGGCATTTTTGAAATAACAATATCCTCCTTCCTTTTTCTCTAAAACTTATTCTCTTGTTCATATGTCTTCCTTAGAGTTATCTTAGGAATTTAATGGAGACCATATAACAGGCTGTTGTATTTCCCTCAGTTGACTCACCCAATACAAATGAAAGAAAAATAAGTCATTGTATCTGAAACAAAGTTGTTGTACTTTGCAGTATAGTGCTCAGTATTACTAGTCTTTTGTCAAAGGACCATTTTTATTAGCCTTAGATACTCCCATAATCACCATACTACCAAAACTTTTCTGAGTGACATCACTCAGAAAACATGTTGCCTGAAACACAAGTCCATTCTGTATTAATATTACTTAACAATTGCATCCTGTGTATGCTAACACATACAGCATCATGAGAAGAAATAGGGAAATTATTCACACCTGATGTATTTAATCCTGCCTAAAGTTCTCGGTGATACTCAGACACCCATTTCTAGGCTAGTAGTAACTATATGCCTGAGATCTCACAATTCTGGAATCTCAGAAATAAGAACTATCAACAGATGAGAGATAAACACATTCATTGTTTTTAGAACATCCATTTTTAAATTGCTTACTATAAGGTATATTAAACAGATTTTTCTACTGCTTACTAAATATTAATAAAAACATGTATTTTCCCAATATTTACTAAATATTAAATCTGGTGAATGAATGAATGAACAAAAAATAACTTTAAAAGCTTGTTTTTCTAATTAACTTGTGATCATGCTGTTATTTAAAAGACATTTCAGTTATGAATCACTGATCTGTCTTTAGTATTCATTATTTCTCTCCAGCCCATATTTTCTTCTCCCTCCTTAATTTTTTCTCCTTCTGCCTTTCTTCTTTATTTATAGTCACAAGATTTTTAAAAATGATCAGCTTTATAATTTATCTTTAATTCATGGTTTAGACATGTGTCCTGTGGTTCAATTTTTTTTTTTTTTTTGTCCATGTTGTTGCTCATAATTAGCACCACTTGTACAAGAACAACTGGGCTTGCCAGAAGTGAGAGGCACAACCCTGTCAGCATACCCCAATCAGTGTCTGAGTATAGCTGATCTCCTCTCCTGACCTACAGGCATGTTGGTTATTCTGATCCTGTCTCTCATTTATATAGAGGCCAGAAACTCTGCCAAATTATGTGATGATGACAAATGGGAACTTGGACAAAGCTATCAGGTAAATGCATTAACTGACCATACTTCCTAAGGCCCTAAGCATATGGATCATTCTAAGGAAGAGCTTAGGGAACATAAATTAGTGAACCTGGCAAAGAAGTCCAAATGAGCAAATCTGGTGCTTCCTGATTCAGAGAGATGTCACCCTTGTCACTTTTCAAGTAACCCCAGAATACGTGAACTATTCTTATCCCCACATCTCTTACTTAGGCCGAGACTCTGTGCTGCTGAAATTGATGCCTTTCAGCACTGAAGGATATTGTCAAGTCTGCTAAATAAGATACACCACACCTATCCCACTATACCTGATTCTCCTTCCTGATATCATCCTCATCCTCCTCATGATACTACTTCCCTAGATCAAACCTGAGAAGGAATTTTTCTTCTTTATCAGGACCACCCTATTTCATCCAGTGACAGCTCCATGATTTAGAAGTAGAAAGAATGTGCTTCTCCCAGAGGTTCTGTGATTGTAGCTACCTCAGTGGGTAGCAAATGAAATTCCTGTGACAGGGAGACTAATTTAAACATTGTGCAGAAGAACAACCACTAGCTCTCCCATCATGTTTTCCTATGTACATGTGTTAGTGTATTTCTATAAGAAAAGTTTTTATACACTAATAGACCTGCTTTATTAAAACTTCATTCTTTCTTAATGTAGTTCATAGAACTGCAGCCTCTCAACCTTTCATGGATATTCAGCAACTGTCTCATTTTTTGGAGATACATATGTATACTAGCTATAACACACTGTCAATGAACAGTGGTTTTCAATCAAACAGGCTGTCAGTAAAACTGATTCACTAACAAGAAAGCTGTCAAGCTGTGACAGCTGCTGTCTTTGCTACCCAAACAATCTGTTCTGTGCTAATGGTGACTTGTGCACTCCCATTTATTATACAGTCGTAATGAGCAGTGTCCTCAGAAGCACAATCTGAGTTAGTAGATTTACATACTTTGTTGTATGTATTCTGCAAAATCAACACCAGTGAAATTAGCAGCTGGTTTTCTACACAGATTTTGAAGAGTTTTTATTTTCTTTCTGTTTCAGAAGTTTTGGTTACTTGTCTGATAGTGAATGTCCGATAGTGAATGGACAATGGATAGTGAAGCCATCCATTATCCATTCATAGGTATCCATTGCACTTACCTTATATACCTGGTACACATATATATTAATGTATAAATTAATGGGTGAAAGCAGACTATATGTATATATATATAAAAGACTATCTATATATATGTATATGTATATATATGTATATATATACACATATAGTCTGCTTTCACCCATTAATTTCAAAGCAGACTATTATGTGTATATATTTCACCTATTCATTTCAGTTTATTAATAAACTGTATATTGGGTTGCTCCAAGCAGAGTGGTTACACATTTCATTCTAGTTTCCAGTTTTTAGTAATGATTCCTTTTCTAATCTGAGGTTGAATATTTAAGTATTATATATTCAGTTTTGAGATAATTTCTTCTAGTCCAATACTGAGTCATTAGTGAAGAACTTTATTTTTCATGAAGCCATTTCCTTAAGAAAAATTTATATTGGTGCCTGTATTCAATTCCAAATCCCTAAAATTTACCAATGGCATATCATGCTCTATCAATTTTTGTAAGAGAGGGAATTTCAACCATTAATAGGTGCTAGGATATTCCATTCATGTTGCTTCTCTGGCTTGAATCTCTAGAAAAGACTACAGAATGTGTGAAGTAGAATTATTCACTTTGACACTCTGAGACATCTTCTCCTCTGCAATGTGTATTTTGAAGCCAAGGGCATCATTTCAGTTTCAGGGGAGCTCCATATTCCAAGCAGATTAGAGGGTGCACTCCAGGATTCTCTACAGTGCCAAGCTTTCTATACTTCAAAGTTATCTCCACAGCCAAGTCTTCCTCTCTTGTGATGGCACTGTGACCACAATAAATGAAGAGAGAAACCCCACTTAAATTGCACTTAACATATAGTCTGTTCTTGCACAATATTACCTGTACTGAAAACTGTTAGCTGAACAGTTTATTTACATTACAGATTTTACTTTCACTTAGAGAATGAAAACAGAGATCTTACAGATCCATACTTTGGGTGATGAAATTAAGGCTTGTGACAGTAGGAAAAGCATAAGGCTGGGATTGTCCATTCAAAAAGTAACCATAATAATAATAAGAGTTATGCCTCAATTTATCGATATTTGTTTCCAAAGAGAGTAGCAATCATCCTTAGGATGGAGATAATGAAGTGTACTGACATTAGTGAACTAATTTTTCTCCTTGCTGGTTTTTGTTGGTATTGTTTCCAAGCCATCCCTTCTCTACTCTACTAATGCATCATGAAGACACTCTAGATGAGCTGTACATCTTCATCCATGCTGCCTCTGGTACTCAGGTGCACTAATGACAAATACTTATTGGATCTACACCACATTACCTGGCAGATCACAAATGCCTGGAGCCCAAACACAAGTGATTCATATTTGGTTAGTCTGATTTTCTCTTTACCAACAGTGCAATATTTGTTCTGAGAAGGTTAAATATAATAGTCCAAGAACTATGGCTGCCTCTGTCCTCCACACATAATATATTTCTCTATCATACACCATAACAACCATACACATTAACCCACATACTACCTAAAGCATAGGGACTGAGAAAATATTAAGAAAATATCTTTAGCAGGCGCAATACCAATAGAAATAGTAGGAATGAACATTTGTGATCGAAAGGAATCTGTTGAACCAGTTATTTGTAGCCATATATTGAGAATCATGAAAATGCCCAATAATTGCAACTATTTTCTCATCTACTTATGAAAATCATAAAGCAAAACTCACCTCAGTGGCAAAGCCTGTTATTGGGCATGGAAAACTTGCTTTAGCCCTGTTTTTAAATTCAGATGTAAGTAATACTCTGGTTTCTCTGCAGTTTGTATAAATCTTTCACCTTTTAAAATCCATGTATATATATATATATATATATATATATATATATATATATCTCCATTCTAAATGTGCAGAAGCAAATTATACAAAGGTGCTTAATTTTCTATTTACTGAAACATTGCTTGAGCCCCAACACGTTATGCAGAGAAAAATGAATACATGTTGCATTTGACAACAATGGTAATTAAACATGAGTGATTTCATATCTCATGTGAAAGTATGAACTTGGGATGTAGGCTTATTCTCATTATATTTTTATTCTTCTTATGCCAAATGAAATGAGTATAGTGGGCTATTAAAAACCGCCGCCCATTACCAGCTAGTGTTTATACATTCAGGAATTATCCAGTGAAAGATTCCGAATATGGGGAACAAAAGAATTCTTGAAGAATCCATAAAGATATTAATATGATCATTGTGGAAGCATTATAGAAAATGTCATTTTATTAATTAATAATACCTGTGAATATGAATATGAAGTGTTATCCAATGCTAGGACATACCAGGTAAAGAAACCATAAAAGTATTTAAAGAATTGTTATGGGGATTAGAGGAGTTAGCACATGAAAAGTGCTCTGAATAGTTCCTGGTTTAGAATAAACTTTCAATCTGTGCTATTTTCAGCTGCCTTGTCTTCCATTAAGATGAGTAGAATCATTTTACTTTTAATTTTCTATGCAGTAATTTCCCTTAATCCATGGTTTCACTTTTTGTAGCTTCCATTGTCCATAGTCAACTGTGGTCTGAAATGTTATGTAAAATAAAAATATTTAGATCAAATGAAGCCAGTCACAAAGTTTTTATTCTAGTGGGCTATTTATTGTTGTATTTTATTATTAGATAATATTGTTCATCTCTCACTGTGCCTACTTTATTAATTTCCCTTTACCCTAGATATGTATATGTAGGGAAAAGATTACATAGATAGGTAGATAGATAAATAGATAGATAGATAGATAGATAGATAGATAGATAGATAGATAGATAGATAGATAGATAGATAGATAGATAGATAGATAGATAGATAGATAGATAGATAGATAGATAGATAGATAGATATAATCTTCCTCAGTAGATTAAATCCCTATAAATCATTACAAGTTGAAAACTTCATAAATTGAAAATGCATTAAATATACCTAACCCACAAAACATCAAAACTTAGCCTTCAGTAGACTCAACATTTACAATAGTATATAGTTACCATCATCAGACATCACAGGGCATAAAGTCACAGAACATACTGTGTGATCATACAGTGCCCTCTAAAGTATCACTTATTCACCCTCATGACTGAGCCACTGAGAACTGTTGCCTTGGATCAAGAGAAAATGTTGTTCTGCATTTCACTGGCATAATAAAAGAAAATTCAAAATTTGGAGCACAGTTGCAGTGAATACCTAATATTTTCCCATGAACAAGAAAATGAAAAAGCATAGATCATAGATCAAACCATCACAGTTCTATATAGTGTTTGATGCTCTCTGAAATTTCAGACACTCATTTGGGCACTTGGAATATATTCTCTGTGGATAAGGACGCATGTGTCTTCTTGTTGGTTTTGAGGATATGAAGAAAGATTATCTTCTTACTATTTTATATCTAATGCCCTATTTGGAGAATTAGATAGCGGACAGATATTCTTGTCTTTGTTTTCCTACCTTGATCCAGACAATTTCTTAGTACTTTATTTTCAGACTTTAATTTTTAAAATAACTCTACAAGGAAGATACTATCTTAATTTACCAATGAGCAAATAAAATGTTCGAGGCTAACAAACTTGCACAAAGACTGATAGAATTTAAATTCATTCCAAAATGCTACACTGTGCTAAGGCACCAAAAGGTCCCCACTGAGCAACAAAATGAGAAGACACTGGCGGGAATGATAATGCTTTTCTCCAAGTATATAGCTGGGCTTCAACGAAGAAGTGGTACCTTCATCTAGATAAAAAGAATATTCTCTAATGACAAAATTAATTGAGTAGACAGTCTTGTCCAAAGTGTTTTTTAAATAACATATGTTTATCTGTATAATGAGAGTTTCTGAGTGAGAAAGATCTAATTTGAATCTATCAGTTTAGTGAACTTGGGAAGATCACGTAACCTTTCTAACTTCAACTTTTTCATCATTAAGATAAAAATGAAAAAGCACCAGGTGCATATGGTTCTTAAATAAGCTGATGTATTTAAGTAACTTGGTGCTGTTTCTGACACAAAATGCATACTTAATTTAGATTAATTATTGTTATTAGTGTTTGGCTAGGGACTTCATGAGTGAGGAGAGATAGGGTTTATGATGCTTGAAGGCAATAACATATGTTTAATAACCTCTATAAGTTTCTTTCAAGCTAATTATTCCTATTATTCTATTTGCTTTCTCTTCCCTGTCTACTTCTTTCCTTTTTCTTCTACTTTCCTACAGTTTTTTTTTTAAAGAAAGATATGTAGGGTAAATATTGATAACCATGATAGTATCAATATGAGTCCTTCCATAATTTAACTTCATTACTATTATAAATTCATGGCATGTAAAACCTGTAATTTCTATAAACAGTGAACACTTTGACATTTCTTGCCATTAATAGCAATCAATCTGTATACATAAAGCTTATCATCAGTCTAAAGCTCACATCTTCTAAACTAAGAGCACTTTTAATTTGCATTACAAAATTTTACTTGTATGAGAATATATGAGAATATATAAATATGCTCAAACAATAATATGAGTAAATTCTAACTCTTGTAAAGGAGAGAAATAAGCTTTATTCATCAGTAAATGCCCTAAAATTCTAGATTTGGTATCCCATGTTCCTCTTACTTTTTATTTTTACTGGCTTCTAAGATTTCAGCACTTGTTGAGAATATTTCTCTCTTCTGGATTTAATTAGTCTGGATTCCTTTTATTTGTTTTCATTGACCCACTCATCCTTTATTATGAGTAAAAAGAGAGTTCTGGGTCTCTCTATTTTTCCCTTAACTTTCTGAGAAAACCTGATTCTTTAATTCTGCCAAGGTCTTTTCAAAACTGCTGTTTTATTGCTTGAATCTGCAGCAATATTATTGAATTATTTCTCTATCTCCATCTAAGAAGATGGAATATGTCCCTTGTAATAAGCATCCTCAGTTTTTTTCTTATTTATTTATTGATAAAAACCTAAGACTCATCTTTTAACAAAGTCACCATTTGGATCAGCAATCAAAAGCCATTTCCTGTTCTGTGTAATTAGTAATTCCTGAACCCACAAGAGTGGGAGGACATTACCAGGAGCCTGTGAACCACCTTCCTGTTTCCAAGGTTAGCAACTTCAGAATCTTTTTTCTCAGTCATGAAACAAATTCGAAACATAATAGACAAACAGGGTTTGTTGAGGCTGAACCAGCAGTTTCAATCTGTTTGGGAACATAAGATCATTCCTGTTAACAGGATTTGGCCTACACTGCTACAAACCTGGGAGAAAGATGCAATAAATGTATGGAAGATTCACATTCACAATGCCAGAGTGCATGTGCCAGTAGTATTCAGAGTGGCATTTCAACAGCCTACACATTAAAACCAGCATGACCAGTGCCTGCCAAGGACCCCTCATGCTGCTTCTGTTTGCTCATTGTTTCAGCCTTTTGTGAGGCCCCCTGCTGGGTCCACCTGCTCTTTGTGTAAGATTAGGCTACTACTTGCATAGTCCACTATGTAATATATCTTGGTGTAATATATCATAGTATGCTTCTATGTAACATATCTGCTGACCTGTATAAAAAAATAGTATATTGTCAGGACACAAATAAGGATAAAGACCAACAAGCTAGTGTGAATATTCCATCTATCCTGCTCCTAAGACCTAAAGCTGGCTTTAGATTAGAACAGTTCAAGAGAGCCATAGCCATGCAACTCTAGAAATTACCAACAAACTACATACAGTTCCAAGTCCAGAACAACCTCACTACTTCCCAAACCGCCTTTTCTGTTCCTTAGACCTCTCTGTCTATTCCTCAAGGTTTTTGGCACAAAATTATGAGAAGTGAACATATCTTCTATTCATATACACAAATAGAAAACCACATGCATATCTCTCCACAGGGGCTTTCTGCTGTAGTAAAACTCCTCCATAAAAACACTGAGCAGAGTGCTATGTCCTGAGGAGACTAACTGCCAAGAGTTGAGAAAGAGAAGCATTCAGTCTCTAAATGAACATTTCTTCTGTGCTTCCTTCTTTGAATGTGATTGTGCAAGGGCTAGAGAAGATAAACTAAATGAAAACCCTTCCTGTATCCTTGCCTTCCCATGGGAATGAATCTTTTTCCTCAGTCCCCCCATTTGTTCATCCTTTCTATTCCTGTTGAAACTTCCCTCATTCAGCCTTTGACTGCTAAACCAAACTGAGCTGATTTCACACTTTACACCCATGCTTCTCCAATTCACCTATTTACAGTCATCAACTTTGCACTCCACAAGAATCAATTTTGCACCACACTAGAAATGATGGGCCTTTGAAAAATGACCAGTAGATTGGTTAGTGGGCCTTTGAATCACTCTGTGAATATTAACTGTAAGCATAAAATCTTTGACTGAAAAGATAAAAAGGAACTCCTGTGGTTCCACTGGATAATAAAGTACAGACCATGTAGTCATGAAAGTAGTATGATTAGGGATGTTGGATCAAACTTGTGAATTGGGTGCTTTGGTGGAGGCAGTGGTGTGGTAACATAAATCTGAAGTGTTGTAAACTTGTACTTCTAAATCAATACATTATTGTAAACCATTGTTACCTCAACAAAAACTAATGCAATTAAAACAACATGTTTGGGAATGGCATAAAATGCGTTTTAAAAAGGTGGCAACTTATTTGTTGTAGTATTTCTGTGCATTAAATCAATACAAACAATATTCAATTTGGCACAAGTTCAAATAACTTAGGTTTATAGAAATACTTTAAAAGACTTGTATAGTAGTATTAGTTCCCTAACAAAATACATCATCAATTGATTCATGACATTAAATAAATATTCGGAGAACATTGTCTTGAAAATCATGGATCTATAGGAGGTTTTTACCTATCACATCATTATTTTTGTTTCATCCATAAACACAACTAATCAAACAAAATATGATCTTGAAAAACCTTTTCCATAACTCAACAGACTGAATAGTAGGAAAACTCTAATTCATTCATCTATTCACTTATAATATAAAGTGAATTTATTATGTGAAAGACATAATTCTCCTGAAAAGGCCATAGCATAGTAACTCACATGTAGTAAATAAATATTTGTTATTTGTAGAAAAAGATTATAACTAAGGAATAATTGAACTTTAGAAACTACAGTGTATTAAAGGAGATAATAGCAATATTAAACATGATGCTATAATAATAACATGCTATATTATTAGATGTATATATTTTCTAGATGTAACTATATAAAATAATTTTTATAAAAAAAATGTTTATATATAACAGTGTTGTTTTATTATTATTAATATGGAAATTTAGCAATCAGTTTATATCATAAGTCTCAGATGTCCGTAGGTATTTTCGTAAAAATAATACAAAAGCAAACTAAGACTTCAAGTAATAGAAAACAAAGGAATGGTATATGAGATTATTATATTTATAATCTATACACATACTGGTTAACTGATGGCAAGTTAGTGGTTACTAATAAAAATAATTATGCAAATATGTATACATATTGATATTATGCATGTATCCCATTCATCAAAAGACAGCTTCTACTAGAGAATTTAACGTTGAATGATAGTTATAACTATCAAATAAACAATGACTTTGACAACACTATTTGTGTTGTAGCACCTTGCAATTTCAAATGCTCATTATATGCCAAATCTTACTTGTACAACTTCTCTCTCTATATATATTCTCAGAAAATTTTCACAAACCTTTGTGAGTCGATTATACATTCCCTGCATTATGAGGCAAGAATTAAAATCTTTAAATGTTACCCTATATACCTATACCAGCTACTCACAACTAGTAATAGCTCATAGGTTAACATCCTAGTTGAATCCTCAGTGCACATTATTGCTACTCTATATAGATGGATTCATAGGAATTTTTCAGCTTAAAAATCTCCTTGCAATTTCTTTAAAATTTTGGTCTTTAACACTTCACTGAAGATAGATATTTCCTGACTCAAGAATAAGACTACCTGGAGTTCAAAAACATAGACATCATTCGATAAGGTTTTGGTTTCATTCACATTCAAATTCTGCTTATTTGTATTTCTTTTTAAGTGAATGTGAATTTTTATAAATTTTATTATCTTCCTAATTATCAATTGACTTGTATTAATTGCCCACTTGATACAGAGCCCTGTACTAAATTTCAAGGCTGGAAAAATGAGTCTGGAGTTCTTTGTACATTTTTAATATGAACAATTTGGAAATAATATCAAGGAGTCATGGAAATGCACTATTCCAAATGGAAAGAAAAATTCTTGTTTATAGAAGCCAACTATTTTTAATGTTTATGAAATTAGAGAATTGTTTTTAATTGCATAACTTTGTGTTTATTGTGTAAAGAAGCTGACTCTCAGAAAGTCACTTAAATTTACCACTTTGCAGAAAAAAATCTAGTTATCTGACATGAGCATCCCTATTGAAAATACTTTTTTAATAAGCCTATAATCTTTAAATAATTAAGGAAAATAACAATATTTACCTTTATATTTTGAAATGAGTTTCCTAGTGATGAAATAAGCTAACACAACTAAAAATTTGATGAAAATTGGCAAAAAGCAAAAAAGTGTACACTGCTTCTTGACATTTGCAATTAATTCCATACAAACATTTGTTTAATCACACAATGTAGTTAATCACCAAGGTGAAACTGAAAGTTACCAACATTGAATGTTCATGTAAAAGTTAATAAATTCAGTTCATAATCATTATGCACATGCTAGTTATAATAATTTACTGTCCATACCAAATCTTTATAAGCATTGTAATTAAATATAAAATGCACATTAGAATTATAATGAGTAATTAGGGCAACATAACTAATATGCATGAAAGTCCCAAAGCTCATTAAAATGTTAAAAGACAAAACCTGTTCTACCTAGTGTTTTTGCATATTTTGTAAGGCTCAATGAATGCCAGTTGAGTCTGTGCATTGTTTTACCATTTTTGGTTTTTATTAATTATGTATTTTAAAGCCCTGGAAACATTTGGTTCAGTTACCAAATACCAGCTTATTTCCATTTTGGAAGAAACAGGGCTAACATACACATATATTCCTTTACACCCAGCATACACACAAACACATTGAAACAGTTTATTTTATATTATTGCTAGAGTGCCTCATAGAAAGATTTCAGCTAAAAATAAATAAATATAGACACACAAGCATAACAGACCACTATTTCATTGGGCCCAGAATACGACACATTGGGAAGAAATCAAAGATAATAAAACCCAAATAAGGAGTATTATCAAGACCAGCCTTCACATTTTTTATACAATAGTCATGTTCCACTACTATTGTGAATTTCTTTTTAAAAAACAGAAAACTTAAAGTTTGACAGAAAGTTTCACTGAGCGTATAACCAAAGTGATAACTGTATGCATTGCTTCTATCATTGTTCTGGAACCATTCCTCCAGTGTCTTTTATAAACAAATACACAAACTGCTTCTAACATGCCCAATAAAACCAAAATAAACAGATTGACTTTATAATCCATCATCATGTTAAATCTGCATCACAGTTTTGGAATAAATACCCTCCACTCACACACAATGCAAGAACAAGAAAGGTTTTATTAGCTAGCTTAAGCTAGGGTCCACCTTCAGTCTGGTTTACTAGGCCTAAGCAGTCCCATCAGAACATGGAGGCTGGATCCCCTCTGGCCCCCAAGTGGAGTCTTAATCAGTTCTTAGGTTCCAGTGGCTGTTGCAGTGGTCTGGTACTGATGGGTCATCTGCTGATTTGTTGACTTCTATACGGGGATTGGTCTAGCAAGCTCGAAAGACCATTTTTGTGGTCTGGCGCAGATGGGTGGTTGGCTGGTCTCCATCTGACAACCAGTCAAGCAAGCTTGTCACCCTCTGATTGGTCGGAGACAAGCTTGCACCTGATTTCCTGGAGCCGGGAGATACTTGGACTGAAAATGACCTTTGGCCTAGAAGTGAGGCTTAGGCCTGTCAGCGATGGTTAGGCCAGGCTACTTCACATCAGTCATACTTTGAAATTTATACAAAAGGTGAATAAATTGGATGTGAGGGCGATCTGGCTGCGACATCTGTCACCCCATTGATCGCCAGGGTTGATTCGGCTGATCTGGCTGGCTAGGCGGGTGTCCCCTTCCTCCCTCACCGCTCCATGTGCGTCCCTCCCGAAGCTGCACGCTCAGTCGAAGAGGACGGCCTTCCCCGAATAGAGACGGACCGTCTTCGGTCGAGGGTATACGAGTAGCTGCGCTCCCCTGCTAGAACCTCCAAACAAGCTCTCAAAAGGTGAATAAATTATTGTAGATACATTAAAAATTCAACTAATTATTTCTAGTCAAAATAAACACATTTTAACAAATGTCCTTTTATTTGACCAAAATACAACATTCTGTCATTAATATGTAACTTTTTTTCAGAGAAATATTTAGCTTCAGATACATATGTCCAGAAATTTTGCTATTTATTATCCTTACTAAAATATATTTATGAAAAATTCCTTAAGAAATGTATATTGTCAGAAAATGGAATTAATATCACTATTTGACAACATAACATGAAACTGTCTAAATTGTATGTATTTCATGTTCATAAACCTCTCAAGAATGATGCTAACTCACTGAAAATTAGAAATAGTGAGTTGAAGATGTCTAAAGGCTAAATTTTTGCAAGATCATAGAACTAGTATTTGGTAAAGATCATTTCTTTCACTGACTATATCCACTTAGTCAACAAAAATTTAAAATGTTTCTACTATATTCATCCTAAGCTAGGTATTAGGAACACGGAAGATTATGAGACTTGATCACCCTGTTCCCAATTCTGTTGGAGTTCTCAAAGGCAAGAATCATGTTAATTTATCCTTGATCACCTGCACTTAGTATAAATAAATGAATAAAAGAATAGGTAATAATTCATAAAAAAATATTGAGTCAGTAGATGACATGCAAACATGGAAAAATATCTCTGAATTCCCAATGCATCTCATTTGCTGTAGCACAAGAAGTGGGGAGTCTTATCATTCACATCAGTTTACCCTAGACACTTTGAAAACACTTTTTAGATATATTACTTTTCCTCAGTCCTTGGTTTGCAAAGCACTTGTTGTCCTTTTGGTTTCCATGGCAGCTCTTTTTCTCTATAGCCTATTTTCAGTCAAATATTCTTCATGTTGGATTACTCTGAAATTCACAGTTCATTTTAGACACTTCATCTCCTGGGCAGAGGATAAAACAAGCTTTTCTTTTCAAGACAGACCTAGAGAGCTTTCTTTAATTTTGGTATGAAAGTGACTTTGAGCCTGGGTAACTTCAGAAAATTCTTCTTACAAGTAATCAGCTGGATGATTCCTTGACAATATTGACTCATATCAAACTCCCATGTCAGTAAAGTACTATTCCCGAGTCCCATTGATGACTGAATTGACCACATAACTGCTCTTACTAATAGGTATCATAGATATGGGAATAGCAGATATGAACTCTTGAGATTGATATTGATTGTATATCACTAAGATATTGTGATTTTGTTTCATAGTAGTATTGTAAAAACTGACTAAAACATGGCATATGACTAAATATTATCTTTGATTTCTTTCTGAGTATATATACATAGAAGACATAGAAAAACACTACTTGATTTTTTTCTAGAACTCTGCCCCAGCTATATTATAATGTCAAGCTATATAGTGTTACATGTGATATTATCTAATATATAAATATGAAATACCAATATCATCTACTACTTTCATATTTGTTAGTCTAAATAAAAATTACAATAAGGAACATGTTAAATTTCATTTCAAATATATATGGGTATGACATATAATAGCAATATAAATACACATATTCAAGTAAAAATGGGGAAAGGCATTATTATATAGCTATACTAAAAACATCAAGGTGATATATTTGCAAACATTGCATTTTCAGTTTTACAGATATATGACATTTGAAGATGTTAAACATAAAAATTATATTGCTATAGCAACTTTCTATTCATCACAAGAGAATGACACTACAGAATTTTTTTTAGCCTACATAAAAATCTGTTACATTTCTATTAACACAGAGAATGAAATGATTATTTTATTCTGTATTAATTCAACAGCAGTGATAGGTCTTTTTTAAAAATTTTCTATCTATTATGTTCTAGACTCTGTTTTATTTTATATCTATTAGGTCTATAAACTTAGAATACATCTTTGAACAAAACAAGACAGATTCCTCATGGATTATACTTTCCAGTGAGGGCAAAGAGAATCAGCAAATATGAAAGACATGCACTAGATCAGATGGAGATAGTTGTAATGGAGAACAATAAAGAAGAGATTGAAGGAAAGGGGCAAGATGTTTATTTTTATAGAGTAAGGGGTTCGATTCTTCCTTAAAAATGTGGAAATTGAGTAACAGCCTGAAGAAAATGTGGATGAAAGCAAAACATGGAAACATCCAATCAATGGGTATTCTACAAAGGATGCTACAGAAAATACTTTATACTTACAAAATATAAAGAACCTGAAGTAGGAGTATCATTGGTATATATTCATTGAATATTTGATAGTTTAATGTAATCAAAGTAGATTGGGTAAAAGAGTAGACAGACATGGAGTTGGAGAAATAGCAGAATGGCCAGATCATTTAGTGATTGTTGGCTATCCTTAATGAATTTGTTTGTATTCTGTATGAAAGAAGAAGTCAGGCTGTGGTTGTATATAGTGAGGATGAGAATCTGATTTGCTTTAACAGAAACACTATTAGCGATAGGAAAATGGCCTATACAGGTAGAAAGAGCTAAACCAGAGGAAACAGTTAGACTTGTAATATGTCAAGTTATAGGTAATATTGGCTTATACAGCATGAGAGTTATGTAGTGGTGAGAAGTGACAAGATGTATTTTAAAGGCAGAATCTGCAGGATTATAAAACTCTTGAGACATGGAATATTGTATATGACATTGATGAACTGGTAATAGTAGCTATTCATCAAAAATATAGATAAGCTTTATAGAATGAGAGCAGAAAAGAAAGTAATTTACAAATGTTGACCTTAGGCATACTAGATAAATTTGAGATTATAAGGAGAGTATCAGTAGCAATTTAGACAGTATATGTGTGTGAATATATATATATATATATATATATATATGTGTGTGTGTGTGTGTGTGTGTGTGCATGTGTGTATGTATGGGTATGAATATATATATATTCAATGCAGAATAAATAAGTTTTCTCTAATTCATGTGATAATCTTTACATGGAAATTCTTTTTTGTCAGACAGATTTTTTTTTCCTTTCTTGACACATCCCTTAGTTTTCACATTATTAAATTTGTTAGTTAGAGTGTGCTCATACCACGTTCATTTAGAAATTTTAGGAAGGATGGCTTTTTCCCTTGTAAAACATCCTTATTCCCAAATAAACGGACACAATTGTTTCTGAAAATTGCAGTTTTCCCACTACCCTTCCTCCCACATTCTTGATTTCTTTAAAATACACTATTTGCAGGTAAAATGTCTCTCTACTTTGTCTACTTACTCTTTTGCTCTTAGTTACTACTTACTGTGTTTGCTCTAATTTAGCTTTCTTTCTTTATAAATAAAAGTGTCCAAAGTTGTGTTTTTTAAGTGGGAAGGAAAATTACCTCTCAATTCTACACTAGTATCACTTCCTGATATGTTGTTTTTCCCCTTGTTTTTAACTTCATGACAAGTCTATGGATAAAGCACATCTGTTCTAGAATCATGACTTCTTTGACTATAGTCTTTAAATCATATCGAAATACTGTGATGGTATAACCTCTACTATGCAGATCTTGATTGGCAAATGACTGTTTGCTGCCTCAAAATAAAAGAAGAGGTAGAAGTGGTTCAGTTTAATGGTAATTTTCCTAGTAGGGAAGTATCACTTAACATACTTCCTATAGTTTTTTTGTACTTTCAACATTATCCCTCATGCAAATGATGGCTTTGGGCAAGGAACAGTGGTAACTTACAACTGAATTTCTATAATATACGTATTAGCTTTTCTATAATTTCATTTTTCCTTCCTATCTACTCAGACTTTCTTTTACTTCCTCTAAGATTGTACTTGGGAAGTTATTCTTTGGAATATATTAACAATATGAATTATTCATTTTTCAGAATTAAACAATTTTAATAACTGAATTTAATCAACTTTTTAAATGTGCTATTTTAAGATTATTGAAGGCCACGGAAATAATAAATCATTCAGTCAACTAAGAAATCTGATAGAGTGATTACTCTGCAGAGGACAGAAATCATACCAACCCAAGTCTCCTCTCCTCATGCCTTCAGATTTAAGTAGGTCCTTGGAGAAAGCTGATTCTGAAGCCAGCAGGAAACATGATCTGATAAGGAATTAAAGTAAAGAGAAATTTCACCAATGTTGTTTCTCTTGTTACAAATACATCATTACTGCTCTCAGTTTTTAAATGGACTGATTGCAAAAATCTTATGTACAGGTTCATTTTATTCACATTCTGAGAGGTACACATTAATCTGAAGTTTCCATGACTTATAGCATGGCAATTAACAAATGCAATAGAAACTTAAACAACATATGCTGACTAATTAATATAATTAGAAAATTTGCTCCAGGAGAAAAATATTCCCAAGAACATCTTCAGATTTAATAGAAAATCTGAACAAAGAATCTGAATTCTTTGTTTTTTGAGGAATAACTAAACATAGTCTTTATAGCAAGACATTTATATTAGTTTTGCTATGAAAAGAATGCATTCAAATATTTAAGGATTCAGAAGGTTTGCACTAAAGGGCAACTTTTATTACAAGATGGTATGTGCTGAGAATAGAAATGCCTTTGGAGAATCCCGACTTCACAATTCCTTCAAACTTGCCCAATATATACAAATCAGTTACGTACTGCTATAATTTCAGCATGACTGACAATACAGCAAAGATCAAATCATGAATAAAGTCTACAGAAAGAAAGTTTGGTGTACAGCTAGGAAAACAGTGAACCATTTAATTCCTATTGATACAGCTGGTGGCCCAATAAATCTCAGGCATATTTTACAGTGGATGCATCACTGGAGAGAGAATTGCTGACTACAAGAAGGGACAACTACTGCAAGCTGTAATTTCACTAGTATTGACCCTTACCAAAAGCATAAGAATGAATCCTTCCTAAGCACCAACAGATTTCTCATTGTGTAATCCTTTCTCCCCTCATTCTTCTTCTCTCTACTTCCTTATCAGTTAAGATTACCAACCCTCCATCTTTAATGACCTCTAACAGGCACACACTCACAATCATCAAAATATCAGATCATTCACACCAAAGTATATGTGACTAACAAAAGTTTAAATATATTTAACCTCCTAGGAAGGGTTAAATATAAAAGTACTAAACCAAGTTTAGGAAAAAATTTCTTTCTACTGTAGCTTTAAAGAATACACAGATATTTTGCTCAAGGTTTCAGGGGAACAGGTGAAAGGACTTCACCAGTGTCTGTAAAATGAGACTTTATGTGGAGTTATAAAATTTATAAAATACATTTATACATCTGTGAAAATGTAAGTGAAACAGATCATAGCTAATTGCACTGTCATACAGGATATTAAATATTTAATGGGAGGATTGAGGTCAAGTATACATGTGAAATTCCACTTATCATTGTCATTCTGGTGAAAGAGAAAAATCTCATCAGTACTTTGATCTTTTATATTTCCAGATATGTAAAGTACCAGATAAATATCTGTCTTTCCAAAAAAGTTGCCTAAGTTCTGTGTACTTCTCACTTTCTCTCACATCATTGAACCCAGGTCTCTTACTTCTTAGTCAATAAGAAATAAAACAAAATTTTCAGATATTTTCTGACCTATACTAAAAAACAGAATGTGAATGGGGTTGTAAGAGATTTAAATTTAGTGCTATCCAAAGGTAGAACATTCCCATTTGGTATAATTTGGTAGGTTATTTGGGGACCTGATAATGCTAAACGTTTTTCCCATGTACATAAATGGTAATAGCATTCCAAGATCTAAAATTTAACTTACCAAATAGGTACATTTTATTTTATTTTGGTACAGTAATTTCATTTTTCTGAGTAGATAGGAGGACTAAAAAAATCTTTATACAAGTCCGTATTTTTAAGTAGAGATGTTTTTATAATACTAAAACAACACATTTTAAACATATCAGTTCTTCTTCTTATCCTTAGCTTTTCATAATCACATATTCTTAAAGGAAATATATCTGATTATCTGTTCATTTGTAATAATTCCTGTTTAATCATAGTTAATGTCTTTATGACTACTGACTCTATTACAGTGCAAAGCACTAGGGTAAGCACTTTCCATAAGTTGTTTTATGCCCGCATTATAATCCTGGAAAAGACATTATCTATTTCACAAATGGGAAAGTGTATTAGGGGTTAAGTAACTCATGTAATAAACATAGTTTGACAGCACAGCAAAGACTTTTTACTATTTCACCATTGAATCAGTGTTTAAGTTTTTAGGAATGTTGATGGTATGTCACAAGCTACATTAGTTCCATACCCTGTGGAAGATGAATAAGGTTGAATGCAATGTACATGTGCTTTGTCTCATTAAAATTATGATTAAACTATATTTCAGTAATTAGATTTTCTGCTTTAATCTGTCTAGATAACTTTTTTTTCTTTTCTGTAACTTGTTGTTCTTAGCTTTCTTCAAGAGCAAATGTGTTCATAAGGCAAGGACATGTTTGCTTCATGAAAGTATTTGATTGACATTGGGATCCATTTGTGAAATCCATGTCAACCTTTGAAGGGTTATCATTTTTCACCCTGAGTTCTAACCTATATTCAAGGAAAAATGTTTTCAACTCTCATTATCAGTTGGAATAATGGTGTATTGATCACATCCTATATGTTTTTCTAGTAGACACTAGGAACATTAAAATAGCTTTAAAGACAGTCTGAGCGAAGCAGACTTGGGGTAGCTCAAAATTTCTAGACCATGATCAGCATGATTACTTATCAGTGCTTTCCTAGATAGCTCTAGTAGGACTTATTTCTTCATGATTTATAGCTCTTCATTATTCCTCCCTTTTCTTAATTGTAATTATTTAACACAATTTCTTCACTACCCATCATTTTGAGAGATCAGAGAAGTGGTTTCAACTCTCCTATTTCACCAAGCTTCTAAAGTAATTCTTGAGCTGACTCATTTTTAAATTTGACAAGACTCTGTAGGTAAGTGTAGTTCCAATTGAGGATTGTTAAGGAGGAAGGTCTTTGTGACTATTGTCATGTAACTAAGAAAACTGGCATCTTGATTCAGCTTGTTGGGTGCCAAATGCAGAGGTTCTGTTGCTTGCACTTGCAGGGCCTGGAGTTTTGGAAGATAGAAACTTTAATTATCTTCATCCTGAAATGACTGACTAAACAATGAAAAGAAGCAATCCCACTGAGTAAAGGATGAGGAAAGACTCTCTTTATGAGCATCTAATCGCACAGGTGTTAAATATTCCTTCTTGACCCTTTCACTTCTGCCTTTTACTAACATCTGTTGTTTGCTGTTCCCCAACATCTATCTAATAACATTCTTCAAAAATTGATTTTTTTTTAACTGCCAACTGCTTAAGCTCATACTTACATGGAATTTGACACAAGGGTCCACATAGATGATATGTTCCAAAGGAATACATTGTATTAATAAATTTGAGGAGCTCAACTAAGGTCACCAGTTTTCTGGTTTGGGGTAATTGAAAGAAGTTACATATGAACATGTCAAAAACTAATCTCTGTGGAAAGAAAAATATTTGTAAGCACAAATGTACGTGGCTGCACATATTTAAAATCCTATTCCCTGAATAAACAGCTTACATTGCTGGTCTTGAGCCAAAATTCATGGAGCAATAGAGTATAATGGTAAAATAATCTCTAAAAGCACTGCCCAGGAATATCATTTAATCATTTTATAGGAAGGGAAATATATGATTTCTTAGAATGTGAAAATTTTAATGAAAAGGGATTGCTTTATACAACTTAACTAGACATACTTAAAATCCAGTTAGAGATACAGTTTGTCATAATTCTTAGGTATATATTTCTGGCAAATAAGTGACCATATTCTTATGGTGCCAATAACTGAGATATTCTCTTCAAATAAAATCCATTAGTACATTATAGTTCATTATTACATACAGGCCTGTTGAAACAGTAATGATTATTGACCTGAAAAGTCAAAGATCATAAAATATACAATTAAGGAGAAAATCAAAATGTAAGAGTTCAACTGTTCAACAAATTCAAGAAGTATTGAACCCAAAGAAGTCCAATAGAAAACCAACTCCATTCCATAGCCCTATACATTTGGAAAAGTCTCTCATACTCAAGAGGTGTGTTGGGTATGTGAACATCACAGTCTCTGAGAAGTGCTTTGCAAAAGAAACCTGTTGATTATAATTAGATATATCTTAGGCCACATAATGTTTTACTTATACAAAGTAGCAAGTGTCAGAATGGTGTAAGTTTGAAATTTCACTAAAAATGTCACTCCCAGTTAACTGAATTGACTCAGGTCCAATGTGACAAATGATCTATTTAAATTTTCCCTCAATCCTTGCTTTTTCTAAGTATTGACCAATGATTTTTCTCATCATCCTAAAGACTAACACAATAGACTTTTAGTTGCTCTGCCTATTTCCTCTAATGCTCTGCATTCATTTTCAAAAGAGTAGCCAAAACTTCTTTGAACATGACAATTAAATCATGTTTTTTCTCTATGCAAAACATCTAAAACACATTTTATTAGAATAAATTCAACAATTTTATCTCGGGTTACCAAACCCCAATTGCTTTTGAATGCACCCTCTCTTCTGGATTCTTTCTCACTTTCTCTACGTTAGCCCCTTTAGTAACCATTTCTGCTTTAGTAACCATTTTGAAGCTCTTTAAAATTAGAAAGTTTATTTCCACTCAAAGTACACCCTTAATTCAAGTATTTGATTTTTTCATTTTCTCTTATTTCAAATATTTCTTATAAATAGCTGTATAACTCCATTTCTCACATCATTCATCTCTTAAAATATTGCTAATTAAATAAGAAACTCATTAGTTGCAACATGTAAGATAGCATACCTATTATTCTTTTACCCTCCTTAACTTCCATCTTAGTTTATATAACCCCCTGACATTTTATTTATTTACTTATTATTTGTTTGCAAATGCATGTACAGGCACACACACACACACACACAAAGTCAAGAATATTATCCACTTAAGGCCAGAGATATAATTTTTTTCAATGATATAACCCTTAATATAAATATCTATTAAATTGATTAAGGAATTAAGAATAAATAAGTGGATTAGTTATATTCCTTTTGAATGGTCATTTTCAATTGAGACAATAAAATGAATAAGGGTTTATTTATGTCCCCCACCAGAAAATAGTCATGTCCTTAAGTTCAAGTTTATAGTTTTTGCATCAAAATAAAATCTATGTAAGATTCCACATTCCATTTTGGTTATCTATAAACCATAGCCATTTAATTTTCTGGTGCACAAATGACCTTTGTCCTTTTTCTAATACACAGTGCATTCTTGATTCACTCTTTATCTGTGCTTCCACATGACATGTTAGGTGTTTCCATTTCCAGTGTCCTTTATAGCAGCCTGTGAACCCCTAGATTGCAGGATGGTGTCCCTTTAACATGTGTGGTAAAGTGCCTTGTACTGAGCCATGTGCTCACCATACTGCATAAAAGCATTTTAATGACAAATTAGGTTTTTATTTCGGTTCATTACGCCTGAGTTTTCAGGCAATGTTCCGGATTTCATGGTTTTGTTTGTAATGAGTCATGGCCCCCTTGACAAACAAGAGAGTAATTAAAGTAACCAGGTTATCAATAGAAGCTTGTGATGGATCTCCTGTTGCATATGGTTATTTCATCTTCAATAATAGTTGGAAGGCATAAAAGATTACAAATTCTTAGTACAACAGAAAGCGAGAAATGAAAGCCTGGGGAAGCAAGAATGAAATTACAATTTTGCCTGTTTCTCACAGAGTACTTAATTAGTAGGTAGGTTTTTATTTACAGATATCTTTTTTACCTTTTACTTATTTTACGAGGGTGTGTGAAACTTTGCTTAAGAAAGGAAGTTAATTTTTTTTAATTTTAAAATTCCTTACATTACTCCTTACATTGTGTGAGAGAACATGTGCTTGTAAAATATCTTAACATTTTTACTCAATTTTTTGTGAACATGCTTCATTATTTTTCACTACACTATTATCAAGCACTTTAACAAAAAACATTTCTTTGCAATATTTTATTTAGTACTATTAGTTTAACCATTACTTTTAAAAATAAAAATACCACATAGACACATGGGTAATATAATTTTAAAGTGAAACTTCACCTTAACAGAAAATGATGAATATGCTGGGGCATTTTTTTAAAGGAAAGGCAATATTATGTTGTGGGAGTGCTTACAGTTTTCATATTTGCTACATAGAGAAAAAATAACATTAAACTCAGTGTTTTTATTACTTTTTAAAGAAATCTAAAATATATCCATAATATACACTTTTTCAGGTTTCTTGTCTGAATATATTAGGATTTGTATCTTTTTGCTTCCTGTTGTACTGAATTTGCCAGTTACTTAAAATATATACTTTGGTGAAAAAGATTGATAAAAAAACTAAGTTAAAAGGACAGAAAAAGTTTAGGTTTCACCAAAACATGGGCTTGTAGATAATTTTTTAGACATTATACCAGAGACACTATCCATAAAAGAAATAATTAGTAAGCTGAACTTCATTACAATTTTACTTTCAGCTGTATGAAAAATGCTATCAAAAAAAAAAAGAAAAGAAAAGAAACTGAAAGAAAGTATTTCCAGAAGACTCATCTCACACTGAGACTCAACAATAAGAAAATAAACTCTGTATAAAAAATTGGGGCAAAGATTATATATCAGATATCTCACTAAAGAAAATACAGATGGCAAATAACCATATGACCAAATACTACTTTGTATGATATCAGACAAATACAAATTAAAATAATGATATATCATTATAGATCTGTTAAAATTACCAAAATCTGGAGCCCAGAAAACTTCAAAAAATGACTGTAATGGAGAGCAACAGGACCCTTTTACATAGGAATTCAAAATGGTACAGTCACTTTGAAAGATGGTTTGGAAGTTTCTTATGAAACCAAATATATTCTTACCATCCACCAATTATACTCAGTGTTTACCCAAAGTAGCCAAAAATTTATGTCTATCAAAACCTACATATGGTGTACATATCAACTTTTTTCATAATTTGCAAAACTTGAAAGCACAAGGGAAAATATTTAATGCATATTCCAAGTGAAAAAGCTAATATAGCAAGGTTATATATCACATGATTTCAATTATGTGTTATTTTGGAAAAGGAAAAACCATGGAGACAATAAAAATATCAGTGGTTACCAGGAGTGGGTGTGTGGAAAATGTGAACAGACAAAGCACAGAGTTGAGCAATGTAATAATCCATATTGTTATATATATATACATATATATGTATATACCTATGTTCAAACTCATAGAAGATACAACAGCAAGAATGAACCTTCATATAAATCATGGCTTTGGGTTGTAATGCCATGTCAGTTTAGGTTCATAAATTGTAACAAATGTACCACTCTTACAGGAAAGGTTGATAATGCAGAGATTGTCAACGTATTGGGGCAAAAAATAAGTGGACTGTTTCTGTCCCTTCCACTCAATTTCCTGCCAACCTAAAACACTTCTAAAAATAAGGTCTACTTAGTAACACATGTGTCTAACTCTTAATGTTTCCCTCTAAACCTCATTTACTTTCAGCCTTCCCCATCTCAGTCAATGGGTATCTAACTTTCCATCTGAGCCAAATAACATCACCCTCGGTTTCTTTCTTTTTTCTTTTTAATCTATCAAGAAATTCTATTGACTCCAGTTTAACAATAGATTCAAACACAATTACTTTCCATTTCCTTTAGGGTTTGCACCCTGGTCTAAGCTGACAAGGTTAGCTTGACTTGCACTGTGACAGCTCCCTACTTGTCCCTTGCTTTCATTCAATTTCATTGTGGTTGTTTTTCAACAGTCAGACTGATAGCAGTAAAACAAAAGTCAGATCATTCCCCTTCTACTGTAGTAATTTACTATTTCTCCCATATTAAAAACCAAATCCTTAAAATGGCACATAACTCCCCTTCTTTTATCCTTTGACCTGTGACTAGTCAGGGTCCTCCAGAAAAACCAATAGATTTTGTTTAAGCATGGGGTGTGAGGGAGGAAGAGAGCGAAAGAGAGAGAAGTATTGGATATTAATTATGAACAAAGGAATATTCAGGACTATATGTAAAAGCCTATAATCTGCTGTCTGAGGGTTGGGACCCAAAAGCCAGGCTGCAGTTCCACCCAATTCTGAAAGCATAAAAGCATCCAGCAGTATAATTCTCAACCCAAGGAAAGGAAGAGACTAATATCTTAGCTCATGCAGTCAGGTGGAAATGCCTTACATTTCCAGTCAGACCCTGAATGGACTGAATATGGCACACCTACATTAGAGAGCGTTAACTTACTACATGAGTTCAGTTGAGAATTTCCGACAGTAATCTCCTTACAGACAAAGCCAGAAATATTGATTAGCAGACATTTGAACCCTGTGACTAAATCAGGTCAACACAAAATTACCCATCACACTATATCTCCCTTGTTACTAGTTGCTCCAGCCACTCTGACCTGGGTTCTCAAACACAGGCTTGCTTAATTCAGCTGCTAGAACCAACTACATCTTAACTGTTCTCTTGTCTTTGAAAATTCCTTCTCCAGAGAACCACATGGAGAACTCACTAATTTATATTTCGTCTACACCAAAATCTAACCTTCTCAATGAGAACTATACAGGTTACCCTACGTGAAACTGTCATTCATCCCTTTTTCTAATTCTTCATATCCTACATTATTTTTTTTTAGCACATTATCACTTTTGTGGTACAAGCACAGGTCCTTTACTGGTTCTCATAAAAAAGAATGTCAGAACCCTTGCTAGTATTACAGGGTTTAATGTTCTCAGGGAACCAGGTACACAAACACACCAGGCAAAGAGGTAGACTAGGGCAGAGACCCTGGGAGGCAGGTAAACACTTGAGCCCCCAGGAATCTTCTTGTTCTTTCTCTGGGCTCTATCTTGCATTTCTATTGCATTCTTCTTCTGCACTCCTTTTTGTGCTCTCTGCATTCTCCTTTTGTTTTTCTCCCAGGGTAGCTCTGCCCTTTAATCTCTCCTCCACTCACACATCCACACACTCACTGAACCCAGGCCTGTACAATCATGGAGAGGGCTTAATACCACAGGTGTTGGTCATAAAGGCTATTGGCAGAAAAAGCCTAACCAACTCATTTACCCTAAAGTATTCTGACATACTAGTCGCTGCAGTTACTGTGTCTAGTCCTCCTCCCCATCTAGAAACATCATATATACATCTATATGTATGTATGTCTATATACATCTATATAGGTCCATAGACATTATATCTGAGAGTTTGACTGGTTTCTGTTTTGAGGAATGCCTGGTAGGTAGTGATGGTTCAATGACTATTTGATTAAAATAGTTATTTTAATCAAAATTGCTATGCTACAGAGAAGATATTTTAAGTAACATTTTGTTCTATGCGCTGTGTTTTGATCTCTGAATGTGTGAGGATAAATCAAATATTTGCCTGCCTTCAAGCAGTTGACAAATAGACCTCACTTATCCATTGACAATTACAAGAGAGAAAGCATACATTTGAGGGATTAGATGAAGTACTCGAAGATCAGACAGCTATTTCCAGTCAGAACAATAGGGCAGATTTTTAGTGATGGTGACAATAACTTGGGACTTTAGCCTGTAGAAATGAGGAAGAGCAGCTTTACAGGTAGATGAAAACATGTTTTTAAAAATTCAGAGGTGCTAGAGCCCAGGGAATAGTCTGAGAAAAGCACAGACTATGAAAAAGCTTAGTCTCTGAGTCAACATGCCTCTGTTCGAATCCAAATTCTGTAGCTAAGTAACTGTGTGACCTATTTAACCTCTCTAAGCTTCTGTTTCAGTTTTCATGTGTGTGAAATTTGGATAATACCATTGAGCTTAGAACATTACTGTGAGGAAATTACAAACATAAAGCACCTTGCCCAGTGAATGGCTCTTGGTGATCACTCAATAAATGAGTTATTATTGGAATGTAGGGACTAAAGGATGAAGTGTTGCCCTGACTAATGCTATTTTTCCAATAAGAAGCAAGGCCAAAATGTATTGCACTTATTCTGCACTCCCTAGAACATTCATCTATTGTCCAACTTGAAAAATGAAGCCGAAAATGACTACTCCTGTATTAAAAGCATAAAATACTGAAAATGTGATACATGGGCCTATCAAGCATAATATTGCTTTGAATATAGAAGGAAAAAAATATATGTGGGTTATATTTCTGCTGAAGAGTATTTTCAGTACCTCACTAGATTTTTGTTTGTTTCTTTTTCTAGTTGCTCCTACTATTCAGGAAATTAAATCCGGCACCGTGGCCCCTGGACGCAGTGGATTGATAAGATGTGAAGGTGCAGGTGTGCCGCCTCCGGCCTTTGAATGGTACAAAGGAGAGAAGAAGTAAGGGCTTTGTGATCATTACCATACTGCAAGCACTTTGAGTTAATGTGTTTGTGTTTCAGATCTTTTAGCAATTTCTTTAACTGGCCTGAATGATTCTCAGCAACCTCCTCCTGGGCAGTCAAAACAAAGGGGCTCACATGGGAGAAATGAGTAGTTAATAGCATTCCAAAGAAATGTCCTCTTCAGTTTATATGATCTCAGATATGCCTGCAAATCCCCTATCACTGATGCATTTCATTTCTTTCCCTCCCTTTGGAACCAGCATACTATGCTCTAGCTGGAAACCATGTTTACTGGGGAAGTATAACCCACTCTTAAAAAACTTGGGCACAGTTTCCATGAGTGCACTTGAGAAGCAATCAGAGCTGCTGTCTCTGTCTGCTTCCTTGATAAGCCTCAACCCTTTCACCTGCCTTTCTCTCCTGTGAGATAGTTTAGCATGTTGTTTTATAGGGCACCATGGTTTAGATATGCTATCATTGAAGCAGCTGTGGAGGAGATAAAGTACACAGTTAAAGAACTAAGCAAAGGGATTTTAGGCTAACCTAACTTGAGCTCTGCATGATTGCCTCCTTGAGAAGCCCCAGAAAGCCTTGGAAAGTGCTGTTGATCAAGAGAAGACAGGGATTCACTACTTTCTCTTTACTTCCAACCAGCAAGCCCATTTGGACCTCTTCAGCTGCTCTTACCAAGAGCTTGCTCTTACCAAGTCATCAAAGAATGGGACCCCTGAAGTTTAACTGGAAGATATAATGCAAAGGGGTATTATCTATGATATATATATATATATATATACATATATATACTATATATACATATATACATACATATACATATATATACTATATACATATATATAGTTTTGAGGCAAGGGATATATAATATCCCTAATATAATATATATAATATTGCATGCCTCAAAAGTAGGAGGGATGTATTCAAGAAAAATGCCAGGTTGAACCACATGAAATACCACTTTTTCAGTCAAAAAGTGAAATTTTGGTCAATTCATAATGTTCAGTATAGCATGAAGGGTTTACTTACTTGTGTTATAGGTTTTATCTAATTAAAACTAACATCTAAAAAAACCTGGTAGAATCACATATGAACTTAGATTTTTTTCTTCAATGAGTCTCTCTTTCAAGCATATATATTAACAATGAATATCCATTTATCTCTTTGCTCTAAATACCTGACTTCAGTTTTACTTAAAAATTGTGCAGCTGTTTTATATGCAACCATTTCTGTCATTTAAGGTATTCAATTTTATTCCTTTAGTTGAAATTCTTTAAAGTATTTCCTTTACTAATTCTAAATATCTTCCACTCTTAAACTCTAACAATCATAGCACACATGGGAGCTCCTATGCTAAAGTTCATTTTGATTCCAATATTTTGGGAGTTTATGCCTTAATTATATTCACCTATTTATTTAACTCTCTCCTTTCCTTTCCCTTTACTTATTCTTCAACCATTGTCAAAATAGAGGTGACTAACAGAACTGAAGCATAGAGCAAGAGAGGGGGAGGTAGGTGAAAAATGGGGGAGGGAACAAAAGATTAAGATGGTTCATGGGTGACAAGGTGATAGGAGATCCTCAAGGTAGACAATGATGTAATTTTATGTATGTATATATACATATGTGTGTATATATATATAGGTGTAATCAATATATTTTTTTAAAAGGCTACTGCATTCCTCCATCTGCTTTCATAGTCCAGAGCAAATATAGCAAAGGATCAATTGGCTATGGTGACTGTTCCCTCCAACTTAGGAAACGGGCTATATCTTCTGTTTAGATTTTTCAAAGGACTGTAGTATCAATGCTGCAAAATATGGATTGATTCTGCCCAAACAATGAGCTCCCTCAAATCACACACCTAGACAAATTCTAGCTTTGAAAATCAAATACACTTGTTAAAGGCAAACATATTTTCATTTCAAGAGGAAATATACAGTTATCAGTCTGGGTTATATTTCAGGAAATATACAAATACCCCTGGAATTTGTAAAATCCCCACAAAAATAGAATAGATCACATTTGAGTATATGTAAGAAAGAGAGAAAATTCTAGGTGCTGAATGGTGGTTATTACACCAACTGATAAGACCTACCATGCTACCTTCAAGAATCAGTTCATTCAAATTTATTTCATCAAAATGAAAGCTAAATTGCTAAATTGACAGGTGGTATTCTAAATTGTTAACAGATATCACCCTACTTTATTTTCACAACAGAGATTCTCTTATTATCCTCACATTTTTGAGGAGATACCTATAACGCAGCCAACTGTGGTGCAAATATGACTCACTAATCTATACGGGTTCTATATTGGTTCTAACAATTACATAGACATACCAGACAGAGCTGGACCAGGGCAGAGGAGGGGGAGCAGGAGACAGGTTAGACCTCAGCACCTCAGGAATCATCATAATCTTTCCCTGGCCTCTTTCTGGAGTTCTCTCTCCTGTGTGCTCTCTCACATGTTTTTACTAACATATTTTCCTCCCAGGGTGACACTGCCCCTTTATCGCATCCTCCCAGGCCCAGGTACACCCACTCACACATGAGCACACCCATTGGGTTCAGGCATACAATCATGGGGAGGACACAATACCACCGGTGCTGATCAGAAGAGCTAATGATGGAAGGGTAAACATCCTGAAAACAAATTTACCCTATGGTATTACCAGTGTGTTTTCAAGCAGTTTGAATTTATTCATACAGTTAGCTGTAGAGCTGAAATTTGAACCCAGGAAGTCACACCTGAAGTCTAACCATGGATTTAAGTCTTATAATATGGCATATGGTACAGATAGTGTACCTTCGGGTCTATCAAGAATAATTTGAAATGCGAATGTTAAATGCTAAGAGTAAGGACGTTGCAGGTCAGTAATGAATAAGCAAAATAGTGCCGCACATACGAAAATTCACATATACATTCCCAATTTATTTAGTCAGAGACATAGAAATAATAGAGTCAGGGTAGGCACAAGGAGAAGAAACAGGTACAGCATGTTTCTGAACTGTTTTCTTGACCTTACAGTCCCTAACGGGAGCATGGAGCTGTCAAAAATTCTGTCAGAGTACAGCAGAGTTTTACAAGATCTTGAGAAGTTTTATTTCCTAGGGATCTTTTATACTTGAGGCATACAAAATATATTCAGAAATAACCTACTCTGCTCATTTCTACTTAAGGGAATGTTTACAAACCTCTTAAATCTCTCTAAAGTCAAGATCGTCAAAGCCAGATTTCATTCAAATAAATATAAATAAACTCAAATAAAATACTGTCTGTTCCTTAGCCTGATCTCTATACTTCTGCATTCTATAGAATCCATGTCAATGTACTGACAATAATCTGCATTAAAACCTTTTTAAAAACTTGCATATGAAGGACAAGTAATAGAAAAGGAGAAAATCAGATTATCAGACTTTTAAATTATTTTATCTTATTTGTTTTTCAGATTTCTGTATTATTATCCTCAACTATGACAAAAGAAGACACAAGAGACTTAAAATAGATGTCCAACTCACCTTTAAGTTACAATAAGGACATATTTTAGATTTGTCAGCCTCTCAGCACATGTCCTTTCTCTTATATGCACTGTTATTATTAGTCACTTATTGCTAAGGAACACATCAACCCAAAACATCTAAAGTAGTGAGTATTTATTATCTCAGTTGCCATGGGTGAGGAATCCAGGACCAGCCTATCTAAATGCTAAGGGTTTCTCATCAGGTTGTTGGTCAAGATGTTCTCTGACCAGGCTTCACAAGAGCTTAAAAAGCTGCTTTCAAAGTATTTCACTCATATATCCACCGAGTTAATACGAGTTATTGGCACATGGCCTCAATTTAACCATCATATGGACTTTTAATAGGTCACTTGACTATCTTCATGGCATGTCAGTTGACTTTTCCCAGATCTCATGATACAAGAGAGTGAGTGAACTGTTTATGTCTCAGTCTCTGAAATCCTACTCTGTCATATCTGAAATACCTTACTGGCAAAACACAGTGAAACTTCTTGGTGTTTGAGGGGCAACATAGGGATATGAATATTAAGAAGTAAAAAGCATTAAATGTCATCTTCTAATGTTATATTTGTATATAAGAAGTACTTGTCATTGACAGTCAGCTTATTACAGGTTTGTATAAGATTTGCAGGAATGATTAAAGTTATATATGCACATACATATTATATTAAAATAGTATTCCTTGGTATATAGTTATATTTTTAACACTATACTCTCTTTGAGTGTACCTTTCAAGGATATCCCAAATAGATTTAATTGTAACACGTGCTTTTCAGTATTGGAAAATTCAGAGTTTGGAGTTCAATTACTTGGAGTCAAATTTTCAACTTTTTTTTCTTGATAATAGAGGCAATTTATAAAATTCTCCTTATATGCAATAAAAGTACTATTAAGCAATCATGTCTTCGATGACATGAAATGAAATTGATATTTGAATTGAGAACAGTATGTTTACTTAAGTTTAAGAATAAAATCATGAGTTAAATTCTAATGGACTAACATTTAAATAAATATTGCAAAAACATGAGATTTGTATCACTCTGGGAAGACAGCATGACTCTGAGGTCAGAATTTTGCTTTTTTACTTGCTTGTTTGATATTTTTTTTCTTCAAATATAAACCTTTGACCTAGAAAACCATACCTCTGATTTCTCATTATGAGTTTACATGCTCCATGCTTTTTAAGTAGTATTTTACTTACTTTGTTTCCAGGGTTATGGCCAATAGTAGTAATATTTTTTGGAATTAATTGCAATAAGATCTCTGTTGCAAGTTAACCTCATGAATGAAATTTACTCAATGCATTTCTAAACCATTCTTTCAACATAGCATGCCAACACTTCTCTCATCCCATACTACATTTCATTCTATACCACTGCTTCAGGGAAATGTGATGAGCATTATTACTATTTTTACCTTATAAATAATTATCTTCAGGCATAAAACATGCATCACAGACACATATAAAATGTATATAGGTACTGTTGCTTTGATGGAAAATGCTTAAAATAAACCATGTAGAATAAACCATGTTCACTTTACACAGAAGTGTGCTGACCTTTTTCAGTTGGGTTAGATTTTCACTTTAGGGAATGATGATTTTTCTTTCCTGGCTTTACAGAAGTGAGATGAACTAAAAAAATCATAATGAAGTGAAGTGACCTTTCCTCTCCATTTTCCTATGCTAGCTATTCACCATTTGATAATAAATTTCATCTGAACATTCATTTTGATGAAAGATTTTGAGGGGAAGTATCTTCCCTCTTCTTATTTTCAAAGAAATCCAAAAGGAATCTTAATATTCATTTCTGTTATCTTGATTACTATGCTAAATGTAATTTATTATGCCAAAGTTGTAACAATACTATGTTTATGTTGCACATTATGGTTCTCAAATATGATAGTTATGTAAAATGTACACCTTTTTACATTTCACTTACAGAAAGTCAACTCTTGAAGCTTGAGTATTAAATGAGAAATTTAGGAAATAGAGATAAACATTTAATAGTAACAACATAAATGCTATGGACTTGTCACTCCATTCATTATATAAGTTTCAGAAAGACACATTATGGGAGAATTACCTTGCTGCTCCTTTGATTGATATTCTTTCCTCTAAAAATGATATCTCTTTATCCTAAGTACCCTTAATTCCATAGACTTTAGACAGGAACTAAAGGATTTTTTTTTTTGCATGATAATTATTTTTATTTTTATTTTTTTTTAAATATTAATTTGTTTATTATATTTCATGGTGGTCAGAACACAACATCTTAACAAATTTCTAACCTCTTAACAAATTTCTACAACCTTTTACAAATACAACCTAACAAATTTCTAAGTATACCATATGGTAATTTTTTTCTTGTCAAAATATACTTTTATTTATTTATTTTTACATTTAAAAAGTTATTTATATATAAATTTCACATCATTGTAATCTCAGGGATTTACCTCCCCCTCCCCACCATTCCCCCCCTTTCCCACTTGCCTGAATTTCTGTGTTTAAGTTTGGTGCTTAGCTTGTTTTAACTTTTCCTCATGGCTTTTGTTTATTTGTTCCCCTATATCCCATATATTAGTGAAACCATTTGGTTTCTGTCTTTTTCTTTTTGACTTGTTTCTGCTAATATGATTTCTTCTTGGGAGCAAACTAAATGCCCAAAACAGAGGATTGGATGAAAAACAAGTGGTATATACACTATGGAATATTACTCATCAATTAAAAATGACAAATTTGATGATCTTATGATAACTGAAGGATTTTTAAGAGTAATAAAGTCATCTGTTCCCTGTCTTCACAAAATGTTTCTCAGAGATTTGGGAGGAATGATTGGATTATAAAATATGGCATAAACTCTGTATTGGATGTTTATTTAAAAAAATCAAAGAGTAAGAAGTGATAATCATAGTTTCCAGCAACTGATTAGATACAAGGACCAGAAAATTTGAAGAGAATTTCAACTTCTCTACCACAATAAAAGGTCAATGGTGAAATCACCGAGCTTGGTAACATATGAAAAGAAGATTTGAGGGGGACCGCAGTGAGTTTGGATTGGAATATAACAAAATCAAAGAGTTGATGCTGTATACACAGCCCACCAATAAATCGCTAGAATTTGGCTGAGTTTTTAAAACCCACACTGATATTTTTTAAATAATTATCAGATATTTATCAATTTATATTAGAATCCTTTCAGTGGTTCTTCATGGTTCCAGAAAATAGTTTGACACTGGAGTCTTCATATTCTAATCCTTCTCTAATTCATTCATTCATATTCTAATCCTGCTCTCTACGTACCATCTCACTATAACAGAACTATAGTCATCCCAACATACTTCAGTTCCCAGACAATTACAAAATCTCTGTATTTCAGGCCTCCTTATAGGTTAGCCACTTTGCTTCTCTTGTAAACCTTAATATGCACACCCATTCTTGGCTACCTTTTACAGACTGCCTTCCAGTAGTTTATTAGTCTCAAGCGAGAGGCTGTTTTCTCTAGAAACACTATCCTGAGCTGTTTTTACTACAAAAAACTCTACCGCCATGCCCACATGTGCTCCCCTCTATCAAAATGCATATTAAACTCTAGTCAAGGTTTTTATTATCCATCTCTCCTCCTAAACTGTAATCTACCTCAGAGTGAGGATTCTTCCATATTCAACATTATATTCCCAACATCTGACATGGTGACTGGAGTGCATCTTATTGTAAGGCTTATAATAATAATAAAGATATTCTTATTTTAATACACTTCAAATTGATAGAGACAATTAGTGCAAATGCTGCCACTTTTGGTTGTGGGACACTGTAAACTTACTATCCGGTTACAGGAAAGAAACTGGTTTCTATTGTTCAATTCTGACTTCTCAGGATATCTGTTTTTGTAAAAGTGGTCTCTGCATAGTGGTTGTGATGGTATATTGTGGAATGAAATTTGATATTAAAAACATGGGCACACTGATATAGATAATACAGTTCAAGTAGAAGAGAGAAATCTAGTCATAGGCCAGGTTGTCAGGGATACAAGACCCACTGCAGTCAGGAAAGGCTGACACCTGTACTGTTGCCTTTGTTTATTTCATGTAGGCTTAAAAGGAGTATCTCCCCATGTGAATCAGACTGTCACAAGTAAGGCAGTCTAAAGTTCTCTAATCTCGAAGTATTAATTTCATTAAAATTGATAAAGTAAACAAGACATACATTTTAAATAGCTTAATAAAGTCTAAAATCATTAAAGTGTCCTAATATATTATAATAACATTAATTTATTCAAATGTGCAACTAAAGATAGATACCCCTTGGGGCTAAGACAGTGATGCATGATATTCTTCAGTCTGTTCCTAAGAATAAATGATATCATATTGTTTTCAAGTCCTAACTACGAAGCAACACAATAAACCAATAGGTTGCTATAGCAGCATGTTCACAAAAATTTTCATTTCTCTCTGATTTCTACCAGTTCCTCTTCCTCCTTTTTACTTTTATTTTTTTTAATCTACCCTGTACATCTGTGAAAAGCCTAGATGAGGTTGATAATGTACATGTAATTGATACTCAGTTTGGCACATCTTGAAATCACGACACCGTGATTTTTTCAGTCACTCTCCTAGATCTTTTCTTTAAAAATAATTTCCTGTATGCTCAATATTTAATATTTTACTGCCATCGGAGAGGAAATATATCTGTTCTGTCTCAGAAAAAGACACTATCATTGAACCATAATAATACTTATCATATATCTAATGCCTGCTGCATTTGATATATATATATGCATGCATAGATGTAACATTTTACATTTAATATTTTAAAAACCATCATCATAAAATTACACTGATATTGGTTTCATTTTTCCCATTTCACAGATGAAAATTATAAAAATTACATAAATGTAAGCACATAATTCATTCCAGCAAGCAAGCAATAATTATTCTGTATCCAGTAAGTGTCCAGCACATAAGCTTAAAATACAATAAAGAACATTTATTCTAGCCAGGAACCTTACCCTAGTGGATTTAGACCCTAGTGGGAAATAAAGTAGTAATCAAAAAATTACACAATTATATGAATACTTACAACTTACATTGTTTAACAAAGAAAAATAGTTGATGTTACAATGATGATTTTCCCAAGTGAGTGACACAGTAACTCTATAGTACTGATAGTACTTGAACTTAAAAAATTTTAGACTTACTTTAATATATTGTTTTCTTGCCCAGATAGTATTTTTCTGTGATTTTTACTATATTTTGCGTATGCACCATGGAAGAATTTCACTACCATGGACATATTCAGTGAACCCAAGGGAAGAAAAATAAAGAATAATTGGCACTCTAGGTTTGTGTGTTGTGGAGAAGATAGCTTGAGAAGGGCGAAAGAAGTTAAGTATCCACTTCATGCTTCTCATCTTGGGACTGTGAGTAGTCAAAAAGTCTGACTCTCTTGAAGGCTGAACAAAATTGTTGTAAAAGGTGGTGCCTGTAGTATGACTAAGCCCTAAAGAGACACTTAATCCAATACTGGATGATCTCACCTATATGTGGGATATAGGGAAAACAAACAAATGGACAAGGAAATTTAAAACTAACATCAGCAGAATTGAACATAGAGCAAGAAGGGGGAGAGCAAAATTGGGAGATGGATGGGCACAAGAGATTAAGATGATGGTTCACAGGTGACAATGTGGTGGGATATCCTCAGGGTAGACAACAATTATATATATATATGTTTATATATATACACACACATACACACATATATATTCAATCGGTTTATTCTTAATTAATTAATATATTTATTTTAAAACATATATATTTCACATTTTTGTATTCCCTGGGGTTTACCCACCACCTCCCCTCCCTGACAGCTCCCGCTCATCTCACCCCCCCACCCCGAGTTGTGTACTTTAGTTTGGTTGTTAGCTTTTTTGACTTTTCCTCCTGGTCTTTTGTTTGCTTTTCTTATGTCCCATATATTAGTGAAACCATTTGGTTTCTGTCTTTTTCTTTCTTACTTGTTTCTGCTAATGTTATTTCTTCTAGGCACATCCATGTTACCATAAATTCATCAAATTGTCATTTTTAATTGATGAGCAATATTTGTTGTGTATATATACCACATTTTTTTTCAACCATTCATCTGTTTTCGGACATTTGGATTGTTTCCATGTCCTTGCAATTATAAATAATGCTGCAATAAACATCTGGTCACAGGTGTCCCTTTGTATAAGTATTCAGGCCTCCTTTGGGTAGATTTCCTGAAGTGCGATTGCTGGGTCAACTGACAGTTCCATTTTCATTAGTTTGAGGGTCCTCCACACTGTTTTCCACAGTGGCTGGACCAATTTACATTCCCACCAGCAGTAAAAGAGTATTCCTTTCTCTCCACATCCACGCCAGCAATTGTTGCCTGTTTTTCTGATGTGGGCCATTCTGACTGGTGTAAGGCGGTATCTTATTGTGGTTTTGATTTGCATCTCCCTGATTCATGCAATCAATTTAAAAAATAAAATAAAGAGGTAGTTGAGAAGTTTATGGTCTGGGAATTCTCCAAATATCTGACTGAACTGAACTCTACATTTTTGTTTTACTTGTTACCATTAGATGTACTCCATGGATTGAACTGAGTTTTTCTGGTATGAATTTCACATGGTACTTGGTAATTTTGCTCCATTGGTTTTATTTCCTGACTGGACATCATTCTTTTAACTGTTCATGGTTTTAAGCTTGTCTTTCCAAACTCAAATCCAGTCTCTTGGTCTCTACTGGATCATCTGAACACCAATTGCTACTTTGAGAGAGCTGCAATACTAAAAAAGACCTAAAATTGAATTCTGGGTCTGCCTTCAGATAGGAGATTATGAATCAACTTAAACTTCCTAAATCTTATTCTCACCTGTAAAATAGGACTAGTAATACTTATCTCTCAAGTTTTTTTGTACGAAGTTGAAACTCAAGTTTTTGTACAATGTTGAAAACGTTTAATGCCAGAGTACTTCAGTCATAAATGTGTTGACAACAGCTAACATTTTCTGTGTAGATAGAGTACAATGAAAAAAGATTACTGCCATGATCCAAAGTCAAAAAATAAATAGGCTGGTGTGCTGTCACCATTAGGTTGTGCAAAAACCTATCCATGCTAATGTCATCTTCAGTCTTTAGATTTTCAGGTTCATATTAGGCCTTTGGATAGGAGCTGTGTCTTATTTTTCCCCCTATGGTTGCTGTTATTTTCTCAAGAATAGGAGGCATATTTGATCATTATTTCATGATGAAATGAAACTTTATTTGCATTAAGACTGTATTAAATTCCTGCCGTAACACATGACTTTTTCCAAATATCTATTTTTCTGAGTTGCCTCTTTAATTCATACCACCTCTTGGAATGCCACAATTCTAAAATTCATTGCTGGCTATAGCATCCCTTTTCAGAATTTACCTTCTCCTACTGTTATCTTCCATCTCTGCTATGCTAATATCCAAAGATCGAATAATAAGACCCTGTTAGTATTGTCTAGTTTCATAAGATATTATTACATTGCCCTATAGGCAATGAAATTATAATTTCATCATTACTACAAAAACTGTGTAGTAATGATGGATTTATAGACAAAATGAATGATTATGTATAGCTCAACAATCAGTGACAATAGTTGATACCACATGGTCAGTTTTGCTAGTATGAAGTTTCTGTGGGCTCCTGTGACCATTTCAGATAGCTGTAGGAGAGGGGCTATGATCATAAAGTTTGTGAACAAACCAAAAATATAAATATTTTTACTTATTAGCATGCTTCCAATACACTACTTCTGACTAACACTCAAAAATATAAGGGCTTATTCTATTTCAAAACTAGTTAATTGGTCAAGCTGTGTCACTTATGAATTGCCAACATCTGCTGACATAGCAAATAGCCCGCAGTTCACAGATAAATAAGGCATTAGAAAGAGGCAAAAAAAAGAAGTCAGGGCTCTGGTCCTCAATGTGCTTCTTAGTTCCCTTGGACTACTAGAACAAAATAGCATTGTTTGGGTAGATACTAAAGAACAGAAATTTCCTTCACAGTTCTGGAACTGGGACATCCAAGGTCAGTCGGCTAGCATGCTTTGGCAAGGATCATTGTAAAATTTCATAGCAGATAGCACTAAGGATAGCTACTCCTTTATAAATTTCCATACTCATGACATAAAAGTATCACTCAAAGAACTAATACCATTACTTTCCAGACTTAAAATTTCAACGTATGAATTAAGGAAGGGACACAAACTTTCAGTTCATAGGAATATGAGAGAAACTATTATTGGAAAAGGATAGATGACAGTGAGATCTATGGTAATAAAAGGATCTTACATCCATAGACTCTCTTGAATGGTAAAAATACAACAATGAAAAGATAGCCAGGTATTTCCAAACAAACACCATAGACTGCTGATCTACAGCTGAGGAAAGAAATTAAATACTACCCAGCAATCAAAAAAGATAAACCTGTGCTATTTGCAGCAGCCTGGATGGAGCTGAAAGGGATTATGCTAAAGAAAGTCTGTTGGAAAAAGATAAACATTAGAGGTCTTACTTATATGAGAATATTGAGAAACCAAATAAAGTTTCAAAGACAAACCTTGAAATTGACCACAGAGCTGGAGTATGAAGGAGGAATGGGAAGAAAGAGTGGGGAAGACCAAAGACGGGAGCACAAATGTCTATGATGATGAACAATGGTACTTTGGTGTTGGGAGAATTGTGGTGACCACACCTGAGTGAAAAAATTATGCATGGCCCAAAAATTAACAATGATAGACCAAAAGGAAAATAGAAAGAAATGGGGTATTTAGCCAGTAACACAACAGAATTTATTTGCCTCTTTTTTTGGGTGAAATGTAAGAAAGTTTCTCTTATTCTATAATTTAAGTCAATACAAGGCTGGTTAACTCAGCAATTGAAAAGTTAAATCTTTTGGGAAAAGAAAGTATTTCAAAGAAGATAATATCCCTTCCTTGTTATATTGCAAGTTATATTATAAATGGTTGCATGAATTGTGACTTTCAGATTTCATTTCACCTGATGCACAGAATTCTGGTTTCAGACAAGTCTGGGATGGGATGAAAAGTCAGTGGTGTCAGGATTATTCTTTTTAACACATTCACATGTGCATATGTGAAGACTTCAAGAGCACTACAGAATAATAATTTAATTTATCAAAAATATGTTTATTCACAAAAATGTTTTCTATCCAAAAACATATATGCAACCCTATTGGAATAAAGCCATTTCAGACAGAAAAAAATGTCATCAATTGAAAATTCATACTATTTGTTTTTATTCAAAGAGTATAATTACAATCAAGACATTCATTATGGTACTTCCATGTGTGGCTCTGATTTCTATATGCAAGAAATAAGGCTCCAATAAACATTTGTTGGAGCTAGAAGAAAATCATGCTAGCAGAAATAAGTCAGAAGTGAAAAGAGAAGTACTGGATGGTCTCACTTATATGTAGGATGTAGGTTAAAAAAATAATAAAAGTTAAAATATACAAACTGACAATAGAACTAAAGCACACAGCAAGGGAGGGGAAGAGTGGGAGGTGGAATCAGGGGATGGACAAGTACAAGAGACCAAGTACCTGTGACAGTTCACAGGTAACATGATGGTGGGAGAACCTCAAGGTATACAGTTATGTCAAAGAAATAAATTTATATGTAGTCAATAAAATTTAAAAATTAAGATTAAAAATGACTAAATAACCTTCTGTGCTACACATCTCTTTTCATATTTGAATCTTGTTCCAGCTTTCATCTTCTCAAGGGCCTCTAAAGATCTTCCAAGACCATATGCTACCTAGTTTAGTCCTTAGTCACCTAACATAGAGCTGATCTTTGTAGCAGTGTAATGACTGTTTCAGAATTGATTTACAGGTGGGAAAACCATTCCTCCTCCAAAATTCTTAAAGAGAGGTTACAGAAGCACACCCACCAGAGATGTGTACCATGTCAGACATCACTGTCCCTCAAAGTTAACTGTGTAAAAGTTGTCCCAGCCATCTAACAGAGGATAGCTTCTGAAGTGATGTTTAAGGCATCAGCACTTCTACAAATCACAATTATCAGACAATTGTAGAAAGTAAGTGTTAAGGGAAAAAACGTAGCTCCTCTCCCCTCCTCCCCCCAACCCCCCCTGAAGACACTTGTCTTTTCTATTGGCTATAATGGCCTGCCAGACTGATCAGAGCAGCAGGAGTTGAAGCGCTAAAATCTCTCTGGCAAGGATACATAAAGCACTACAGACCAGAAGCCAAAAAAAGGGTCTACACATACAGACTATGGTTTAGCAACATCTTGAGGCTTTGCCTTCACATTCATTAAAGGGTAGAGATTTGGAAGCCAACTCAGAAAGACAGTGGAAAGGAACATAAGGAATGTAACACAGCAGGCATTGTCATGAAGTAATTGAACTTAATCCCTTGACATTTTCTCACCAAAATATACCCAAATAAAAATCCTTTCTTCTCAATACTTTCTTCTCAATTCCATAGCAGTCAAATGAATTTGGGCTTTGGTTGATGGAACATGATGGGGACTTAGTAATCTAGGGAGCTACTGAGTCCTTTGGAGACTATGCTTTTACCATAACATAGACATGGGCAAATTGATTTGATTAATAATGTAGCTCTCAGAAGGATGAAACTGTGATTCTTTTTAATATATAAAATATACTAATTGGTTAAAACTGCTGTTAGGTAAAAATATATACATTATGTCAATATGGAAATTTAGCATAAATGTTTACACATTTGCAATACAGACAGAAGAAGAACTATCTTATTTATTATGTCAGAATTGGAGGTCATTAGGTCTACTGATCAAGTTCAGGCTTTTTAATGTTTATTCAACTCAAAGGTTTTTAATCTGATTAGAGTTTTGGATTAGCCAAATTCAACTATTATGTGAAATATAAGCAATTCCCAAAGTAATCAGGTATGGCTGCTTACTTTAATCTGCATTTAACTGCAGTATATTTTATCTAAATTCAGATGCAAGTCACATAACATAATGCAAAGAAGTTCAACCTAAACTCTCAGAGGATTATCATTTATTAGCATCTTCATGATTAAAGAAATACTGCTAAAACTTGAACACATCATAAAGGAAAAGATAGCATGCCGTTTGAGCTTACATAGCCCATATTGTGATCAGCACATCTTTTTTAAAATAAACTTCACAGTTAGCTAGAGAAAAATTATTATCTGGCTGACATCCTCATAATAGCAGGATTTATATTTAGGGTTTCCTTAAAGGGGCAACCAAAGTTTATGAAAGGACTTACCTTCCCTGTGTTATGACAATGTCTGTTAAACTTCATCGACCTTTGAACTATTTATCATATCTACAATTTATTAATTATTATGTAGGATTCATTATGTCCATATGGCCCAATTCTTTGAGGAACTAAAACAATTCAGTTTACTTTGATTGAAAAGAATTCTGTACAGGGGAACTGCTAGAAAACAAGATAAGAATGTGGTTTTGGTTTTATACATTTCCACAAGAATTTGAAAAGAAGTATATGGACAAAAAGAGGAGAATCTTTTATGGAACATTAGAGAAAGCAAGATAGACCTAAATGGGGAAGGAAGGATCTGACTGGCAGCATGGTCATCATCGGTTACAGATTCAGGGGAGAAAAAGTGAAACAGAAATGGGTAAGGCATGCATTGGGAGCAATAAAGCTTGCCAGCCCATTTGAAAGTGAGGCCTCTGCTGTTAAGTGTGAAGAAAGATAATTGGGATCAGGGTATGGTCAGGTAAAATAGAATCTCATATTGAGGGTTTGAAAGGTGAAGGGACTTCCCAGACATACTCCTAAAATCTGCAGAGATGTGACTCAACTGTTAATGCTATCCTCAACAGTAAATTGCTGTTTTTTTCTAATTTTAACAGCATGTCACTTGCCTAGATTGTAGTTGGTAGCAGTAAAATATTGTTCACCCTGGACACAGAACCATCCTATCTCAGATGTATGGTTAACTTCGTGGGAGTTATTCAATAATA
The DNA here is from genome assembly GCA_004024945.1 of Uropsilus gracilis. Lineage (NCBI taxonomy): Eukaryota > Metazoa > Chordata > Mammalia > Eulipotyphla > Talpidae > Uropsilus > Uropsilus gracilis. The sequence goes on along the minus strand of PVHY01003453.1, from coordinate 19,289 downwards.
ACATATGAAATGGCTGATTCATCCAAGTCAGCTGCCTAGCGACTTGTCAGTTTGTTTTTACATCGATACAAATTGACTTGACTTTAGCAGATGAATTGCCATTGCTTTGGTATGTTTAATTTTCTAAAATATGAAACAGTATGTAAACAGGACATATGGATAGCAAAGTTTAGTTTGTTATGTAGCTCAAATAATCCCATAGAAACAACCATAATTGTCCTACAACCTCTAGTTCCCAGTGCTACTAATTAAGGAAAAATGTAATTGTACCATTACCACACTGTAGGCTGATGCTAGTGTGGTCAAAATCTTTAAGGGTTGCCACTACAACCCTATGTTATGAAAATCATACAATACATATTTACCTAGAATTTATTTTGCTTTTTAGGCTCTTCAATGGCCAACAAGGAATTATTATTCAGAATTTTAGCACGAGATCCATTCTCACTGTTACCAATGTGACACAGGAGCACTTCGGCAACTATACTTGTGTGGCTGCCAACAAGTTAGGCACAACCAATGCGAGCCTGCCTCTCAACCGTAAGTAACAGCATCATCAGAATGTTTCCAGGGGCCTCTGGGGCCTTCTAGCCTGAAACTAAAAATAAACCTAAGAATGGAGTACATGCATTTTAGAACACAATCTGATGTAATGTGTCTCATCCAGAGGAAATATGAGACCCACATGGATCTTGGTTATTTCTATAGAGTTCTACACATGTCAAAAAAAAAATACATTAGAGCTGAGAAAATTAAAAAAAAATAAATAGTATGATCAACTTAAAAATTACTTCTGACTCAAAATGGTTTTATTTGCTTTCCTGTTTTGTTTATATTTTAAAATTGTGTTACCTTAACTTGGAGTACTGATGAATTGAGTTTCTTCTGGTTGATTTTCTTTAGACATTTGTAACAGTAAGAATTTCACTTGCCTTGGGTAAAATATAATGCTAAGTAACTTATTATGGAAAAAACATTTATGCATGTTTCATAATTATATAGAAATTATTTTTATATTCAAATCAGTATTTTGAAATACAACTTAAGATTTTTTTAAATGATTATCTTTTTATAATGAACAGCATATTTTAATGTATCTTAGTAACCACCAAAAAAGAGCAACACAGCATAAATTGAAGGGAGATACATCTATGCTAGTGTTTTTGCCTACAAATAGTGTTTGTGTTTTTTATAAACTGAGAAATCAAAATATTCAGTTGTAAGATATTTATCATATTGAAATGAAACTTTCAAAATGTGTTCAAAGAGGATACATCGCCATTGTGGTTCAAAAACTATCTGAATCATTCTTTTATTTTATAGCTAAAGTTTTTATAGTAACTTGACATATGTATGTTCATATTATCAACCTATGATAGTAAGCTATCTCTGAAAATGTATATATGTAAAGCTATAGACATCATCATGTCCAGTTTGCAGAAATGAGGGTGGGGTATATAAAATTCCTACCACTTAAAAACATACTGTGATAAGAAATTTCATCATTGATAAGCTTTGAATTAATATGAATTACACACTTCTTTCTAATATCAAAGAAAACATCAGTAATTTGTTAAAAACTAATCCATTGAAATGATTTATTTTATATTTATTTTAAAGCATCATATCTTCATTTAAGCTAAGTACTGCTTAATATTTATTAGTACCCCCATTTTGAAGTACTAATTTTACTTGCATGTAGTAGCCATAGTATACTTACTGGCATTTATTCCCTGAGGATAATTTATTTTGTATAATTATTAGTATTATCATTGAACATATTGCAGACTATGTGAATTACAACTTAATATAAACATTGATATTTCTTTAATATGTTAGGAACATTCCAAATATTTTAAGTATTCAAGAACATGACAAATAAATGAATTCCAAAAACTAGGTAAAAAAATTTGAAAGCTTAGTAGAATATTAGCATCTTGCATTTACACTTCTAACTTGCATTATGAGTTTCAAAACTGAAGCATTAATTAATACAAGAAAATTAAGAACAAATATCAGTGTTTGCTTTATTCTGACAACCTTAACATGATCATTTAGAAATAATATACTGCTAATAAGTCTTCTAAATATAGTAACTTCAAAATAGCCTTTGTTTATCTCCTTTGCCACTGGCTTTAATATGTTGAGTTGTTACAAAATATTCATGCATTTAGTTAATTTATTTAAAATGACATGCAAATATTATCTATAAGTATGAAGAAATGTCTACATATACAGAGCTGCTGAGACCTCATCTGAAGCTCATATTGCACTAACATTTCTATTCTATCCATTAATTATTTATATTTATTTTTCTCCATCAAATTATGCTTACTGAAAAGATGAGATCAACATTTGATCATTTTTATCTTCCATATCACCAAGCATAGTTCCTGCTAGTTAATAAAAGTAATCGGTAAATCTTTAGTGAATAAATGAATTAAGCACTGAATAAGTCTTTGAGTGGACTATGAATAAATGAATGAACTAAGCTTTATCAATTGAATACATATTGGTAATTTTTGGATATATACAACTTTACATTAATTATGAATAATACAAATATTAGCTTACTTTGGGCTAGATCCCACTTACAATCTTTTTATATGAAGTTATTTATGTTATTCTCCTACAACCCTAAAAGCTAAATTCTAGAGTTTCCCTCTTTTGAATTAGGAAGCTAAAATAAAGAGAGATTAAAAATTTGGCTTAAATCAAATTGGTAAGTGACAAAGCAAAACCTGAAATCTCAACTTAACTGGCTTCAGAGTCCAACCTTTACTATAGTTCATTGTCTCACACTCTGAACATGAAACCACCAAAAGAGTAACAGAGAATTGTACCAGTTGCAATATACTTTTCAAAAGCTAAATCTCTACATATAGCATATTGCCCTTTTTATGACTTTTATCAACTTTTATTCAGCAACTTAGAATGCTATTCTTCTATATGTAAAAACTCATTTTTAAATAAAATATTTAAATATTAAGAACATAAACCAGACACCAAATTTCAGTATAGGAAAGTTGGAGTCCAGATTTAATTGATATCTTATTAAAAATGAGACCCCGGGACATTTAAAAATATATTTTGGTGAGACTGCAAATCTCCATAGAATAGTACAGCTATCCAGCACAAGCAGAGTGAGCCTGCAAACTATTTATGGAATACAACAGCCTATTTAAAGTCTTAAAAATGCTAACAGGAGACAGCAGTTTGTCCCCTAATGAGAATTCCTGTTACATCTTTACCGGATCAATGAATGGGAGGGTTTTCAACCTTTAAACTGATCCAAGACTGAAAGCCATACCTAGACTGATTGCATATTGGTCTGTGGCCTGCTAAGGAATTTTAAAAATGTGTTACTTAATGTCAGGCCTTCTTGTAGCTAGGGATTATATAAAGCTAACTGTTCCATTTTCTCATCCAGGAGAAAGGAATTTGATTGTAAAGAATCTGCCATTTCTGTACCTAATGATATTTGGAATGTGCTATCAGTAAGAACATTTTTATGCCTTCATGATTTGTATCCCTGAATAATTAATACAATCAAGAACAGGGTAATCAGAAATGCGAGTTAACTAGGATATATTTATATATCACAAACATTCAAACCTGTTGATAATACTTTTCCAACAGAGTTTTAAGTCACTGAGAATCAACTTCCTATTCATATCTATTAATATAAATGCTAAAACTACTACAATGTATGCAGTGTTTGTAATAACCTACATTTTTCAGGCTATCAAGAAGATTAACAATACGTAAATTTTGCTATAACTAAGACATTCCAATTTTTTTTTCTGTGTGAATGTGTGCATGTGTGTTTCATGTAAAGGGACCTTGGTTTGAATCCCAGTTTTACCACTTATGTAAGTTACTTATGTGCCAAGGAGTCAGTTAATTTATTTATAAAATAAAGGCAATAATCACTCCACCTACAGCATAAACACTGAATGAGATGATGAATGTAGAGCACATATTGCTCTGTCTGGTTCAAAGTAAACATTCAAAAAACGTTAACCATTGTTATTATATCACATCCCCCAAGAACACTCAGTTCTTTTCAAAATACTATATAAAGATGACTTATTTAATAACTGACTTCCTGATACATTATTAAGGGTTTAAGTGGTAAACTGTCCCTGCAAACCAATGAGAAGACATACATGTTTGAAATAATGTGTCAAGTTATCTCATAATTTGACTCCATCCATTGCTCAGTGCATGAACTTGACTTGTGGCACTAACTCCAGTTTAAATGTGATGTTTGCAGCATATTAATTCAGACATTTGGAAAATTTAAAGAGTAAAAAACAATGTGCTCTATTTTGAGGCTCAGATAATACACTCATAAGCAACATTTATTTGTGAATTTTATACCACATACAGTGTACAAAGCATTATGCGAGATGTTGGAGAGAAAAAGAATAATAGAATTGGGACCTCATTAGAAAGAATTCTCAAACAAGTCAGGGAACAAGGATAGTCAGCTGTAGTGCAGTTTAGTCAGTGATACCATACTAGAGCAGATAGGAAGCTTTTACTCCTGTCTCAAGGGTCATGAAAGGGCTGTCATCTAGGCAGTACAGTAGGTTATAGCACAACATCAATTATAACTAAGATATGATTCAAAATGCCATTTGAGACATCATTGTCTCAATTTCAGAGGTGGAACTTTATGGATTTTTCAATAACAACCATGAGTAGTGTATAGTAGCATAAATGAGGGAATGATCAACCCAGCCTCAGATGACTGAAGGCAAGCTGTGAGGAGAGACTCTTGAAATAAAGATATGATTCAGTATAGAAATGGTGATGAGGACGAGGGGAAAGAGGTGAAGGAGAAGGAAAAGATAGGGAGATAGAGGAAAAAAATCTACTGTGGAATAACTCATGTAAAGACAGTACAATATAAATAAATCTGATACATTTGAAGACCTAAGGGTAATACAATGTGGTTGGAGTAAAAGGAGAAGCAAGTGTTGAGGGATACAATAGAGCAGGTTGATGGAATTGGGACAGTAAAGACTGCAGGTATTAGACTTATAATAGTAAAGGTAAGAGAAGATAATTGCATAAAAATACTAGATCACAAAATTATGAGTTGAGAGAACTAGGAATTAGGAACTAGGGGATTGTGGGAATCTAAATAATTCTCAATATTCAGCCTGGGTGACATTAACCAAAATAGAACATGAAAGAAGGATTAGCACATTAAACTTTAAGGAGAAGGTGGAGATTTGAAGAGAAATGCTTTTACTTTTAGACACTATCAGTTGGAAGCAATGTCCATAGTTGGATATAAAATCTAGAATGGAATACGATTTAGAAGTGGTTAGAATGAAGGTTTGTTTTTGTTTTTGTTTTTTTTTCAGTCAAAGAATAAATGAGATTTTTCATAAAGTCCATGAGAAATAGAAAAATGAGCAAGGTCTAAAATCTAAGTAAAATCAGAATCCAAGAACGAGCCTCGAGGAACAGAAACATTCTGTACAAGCATGCAGATTCAGTGTTGATAGGGTGACAGAGGTACATCAATCACGGTTGAGGAAGCCACAAGAGGAGACCAGTTGAAGAAAGAAGAGATCAGCAGTGCCCAACAGTAATAAACGCTATATTAAGCTAGCATCTAAAACTCAACCATTGTCTCTGACAGTTATCACTAAAATTTTCCAAAGCAATTTATGCTGTAAAAACCATGTTGCTGTGCATTAAGCTTAAATAAGTAGATGAAGGTGTGGAAAACTGGGTAGTAAAATATTTTCTATGGGCTAGGCTATGAAAGTAAGGACAAGGCTGATGGTGCTTTGATACCTGGGCAGCTGGAGTGATTTGGACTTGTTTTCACATTAATAGATCTAATGAGCATGTATATACCAACCTTCTTAATTTGCAAGATGTGGAACCTTAACCTTTGGTGAACTCACTGTTCCTGTTTTTCACAAGCTTCCCTCATTCTTTGTTTGCTTCTTTCCTTACATTGTTTCCCAAAAGACAAGAAAGAACTTTGATTATTGTGATGTAACCTTAACCTCTTTGCTTCCATTGCCTATGGACTACAGATTGGAATCGTGAGAGGAACTGTAATTCTAAGTAGAGATGTTGCTAATGTCATCAGTAGAGTTACTTCAGGTAAAAATCTATAATTTATCAATAAAGGCAAAGCAAAATTTCTGAGAGAAATTCTGTAGCTAAGTTAGTATACAATGAATCTTTTATTCTCCTCTAGATTGTCCATAAATTTCTTTTTTTATTTTTTATAGAAGTAACTGCATTATAACACTCTAAGTTTCAGGTATGTATCATTACATATAAACATTTGCATATATTACATTAAATACACCACTTAAAAGTCCATTTCTACTTGTTACCATATATGTTGACCTACTTTAAACTGATTTTCTTTGGAATTAAGTTTCCATTTTAAAAGTGTGCGTGTGTGTATGTGTGTATGTGAATGTATGTCTAAAAGACACAGAGAGAAATATTATACAAATACTATACATCTACCTCTAGAAATTTATGCTTAACAAACTTATTAATAAATGATAGCCTACTAAGTAGTTATAGCAAAAATTCTTATTTATTAACTCAAACTGTTTAAGATTCTGAATGATACGGGATTTGTTATTTTTCAACTGTGGTTTTGCTTCCTGAACATGAGCAGCTTAAAGAGATGATTCCTAAGATCTCTAACTCTTAAAAAAATATAAGCTGAATGGTCCCATCCTGCCATCTATGGGTCTGGTTCATCAAATGTGCATCATTATTGATCAGTAACATAGTACCAATAAAAATCATTTCTAAGTAGAACACATTATATAGGATTCATTTCTCACTTTCACAAAACAGCAGACATCATTAAAGGATACACATTAAAAAACACATCTAGAGGAAAATAAAGAAAGTTAATTACATAATAGGAATTAGTACTAGAAGGAAGAAATATTAGCTACACAAAGTATTAAAATTTATACAGGTTTGGTTTAATACAAACTCATGAGACGTAGCACACAAAAATATTTTAGACAGTCCAGTTTTTATTATTAACGGAATTGTTGCTTATGATATCTCATAGATAATGATATTGCTACAATGTGTGGATGCCAATACTCTCTTAAATACATTCTCATAAAGGTCTTGTCAATTGTCTTTCCTAGAATTTAGATCGTAATGTTATCAGGAATTCTCTCTTTTCTACATGTGTATGTGTGTGTGACAATGCACACACATTCAAATAGCAAAGCATTTACCCCAGAATATTATATTTTTAAATAAAAAAAGCTATGTCTTCACTGTTATAGAAACCCTGTGGAGGCAGTAATGAAGTTTCATTTTTAAGTGCTTTATTTCATCTCTGTATTTAGCATTCTGGAAAATATCTTTGCATGTTAGGTAATATTTATTCCTAGTTTGTTTGATTAGACAGACACTTCTTGAGGGAAAAAAATCAGTATGCAAAAGGAAAGTGGAAGAGGTTATTGGAGAAAGTAAGAATGTGGATAGCATAATATTTTTCCCTGTTTAGATCTGACTATATAAGTGAACATTATATTTTTGATGGGTTTGTTGAATATGAAGGCAGCTGTGTTCTTGCAAGAAATATTTCAGCTCTCTGCTTGTTTCAAATGTCCCCAGCTGCAAATAAGCAACTGACTGGTCTCTCAACCACCTTTGCCTATTATTATGAACTCTGATTCTATGAAAAGATATAGGGATTTTATTTTGGTTGAAAAAGGCAGTAATAAATTTAAGACAATTACTGGATGAAGCGACATGTTTTATCCTCAGAGCTTTAAGATATTAATGAGAAGCCATTCCTCAATGTAATAATAATGATTTGAAAAAATTAAGTGATCTAGACAAGGGTGCACTACTAGCCGAAATACACACAGACATAATCATTGCATAAATAATGGATGTGCACAAATTTGCAAAAATGGCGTGAGTAAAGCAAGATTTTTTCTTTCCCAAACTTTCCCAAACTGGTATACCCAGATTCTGCGTGTATTCTCTGGAAGCTACACACAATAATGTCAGTCATAGTGATACATGGGAGATTATATACCACAGATTGAAGTAGTCACAGTAATTGTTGGAATATATGGTGCCCTCATTCATCAATGGCTCTGCTAATAGTGAGAACTAAATATAAATACTTAACTGCTTCAGCCACTATGGAAAACTGTGTGGAGAACCCTCAAACTACTGAAACTGGAACTACTATTTGATCCAGCGATTTCATTTCTGGGAATCTACCCAAAAGACACCAACACACTAGTTCAAAAAGACACTTGTATTTGTATATTTATAGCATCACTACTTAAAATAACCAGGATATTGAAACAACCCACCCACCCCCCAAATAGATCAGCAGGTTATGGAATTTTTACATAATGGAATATTATTTCACAATCAGTAAAGACAAATTTGATGCATTTGTGATAACATGGATAGAACTAGAAGGAATCATGCTAGTGGAAATAAGCAAGAAAAAGAAATACTAGGTGATCCCACCTATATGTGGAATAAAGTGAAAACAAAAAAAAAAAAAAAGGACAAGTAAAACTTAAAAGTAACAAACTGTCCACAAAACTAAGAATAGAGCAAGGGAGGGAGAGAGGGGTAAAATAGGGGTGGGATGGGCACAAGAGATTAAGATGATGGTTCATGGGTGACAAAGTGGTAGGAGAACCTCAGGGTATATACAGTGATATTAAAAACATGCACATGTGCAAATCGAACAAAAGTTGAAAAAATATAAATGCTTCCAGAGCTTTATTTCTCACTACAATTTATAGAACTTTACCACTAGTCTTGGTCTTACATATCATATAGTCAATTTCTTCTAAGTTTTATAAATGGTAAATTACTTTCTTCCCTCTGATGCCTTATGCAAATTCTTGATACGCAGCAAAGCTAAAACTGATATTACATTTGTTAATTTGTGAAACATTCTGTCCTTCTGTAACACTTTATAGTAAGGGAAGAGAGAACCAGAGATCCCCAAGACGTTATAAAATGTCATGAATGATCTACAACTAGAATTTAGATTTTCCTATTCTTGTTTCAATGCTTTTTCCTTTATCCAGAACAGTCATCACATTGGAATCAGAGTTGTGTTAAGTCATAGCCCTGTATGTGGGGTACTGAATAATGCTGTCTTAGTTTTTAAATTACTGTCTTCTCTCTTGTAAATCATAGAAAGTAGCCTGTTTTATAGGTTGATTGTGAAGATTGGATGAGATGGAATTTGTAAAGTGGCTAGGAGAGTGCCTAATCCAAAACAGGTCCTAATTTAATGATAGTTTCCTTTCTTCCTCTGTTCTGTATCATCCAGACATTGAAGGCTAAGCCAAGAAGCTCGATAATTGTGAAACTTTATCTCACAGAATATTCAAGAATGTCCCTCACTGCTTGACTCATTTATTAAGGCACTTATGCATATCATTAGGATATTGTCTTTTTATTACAATTATTAATTAAATCAGTCATGCACATAAGCATTCACTTGTAATGATGGAGTAAAAGTGGTCAGGTTGATAAAGAGGGTTGTACAAGATTAATTACTCTACTGATGTGTTTTGCAGGTTAAGAGGAAATTTGTCAGTTGCATCATAAGTAACTGAGACTACGTATAGATCGTTGAGAAGCGGTCAGTAAATGATAACAGAAAAGGGAAGCTTTGGTATTTGTTGTTGACATCAATAACCTTGAAATGTAATAGGTCTGTGGGGATTAGGTACCAAAAATATATCGAAGAATCAAAAGGAATTTCAAATGTAACCATAAAATTCTTTTAGGATCCTAACCACCAAAATCAGACATACAACTGAGAATTCCAAAGCACTTAACTCCTGACCTCAGTTTCCTCACCTATAAAATGATGACAGTAGAGAACAACTGATTTCCAACTTCTCTTTCACCTTTTAATGCTATAAATTCCAAGGTCTCTCTTTGTTAAGAGGCAGTAAGCTATACATTCTCAAAAACAATTATACTTAGTTCTTAACAAAGTAGAAATGCTGCCAATATTTTCCCCTTCTGCACAATTTTGTCATTGAACTTAAAATTATTTTTTATTGACAAAAATGTTGTATTTCAATGCCTTTTGCTCTGTGGTGAATTTCCATAAAGTTTAGCTCAGTAGCCCTGCTGTTCTAATCATTTTGTCATCTCTACAAAGAATTTTACTCTCCGGGGAAATTTCCTTTATATTCACTTTCAATTCTGCTGGCCAAAAACCTATGAAAAGGCACTAGGAAAGACCTTCTTGCTTGCTTGCCATTTTATTTCACAAAGTTCTAAATATATCTATATATATATGTATATATACATATTATGTATTATATATTATATATGTGTGTGCTGTGGCTGTTAAGACTTTATAAATATGACAACATGCCAACATTTCAAACCGACAGAAAATACATCACCAGTTTCTGCCTCCGATTGAGCCTATTCCAGTCTTTTCTCTGACAGAGCACATTGGAGGTCTGTGAGAGACTCTACTCTTAGTATTTCTTAGTATCTCAGAGAACATTTACCCAGCATGCTTTCTTTATCCTATAGCTGTGACAAGATTTGAAATTTTATCTAATGATTTGAACACATAATGAAGTAGCAAGTCCGAGTTACCCCCCCCACCTCCACTTTTGTGCTACAATTTCTTTTTTCAAAAAATAGAGATGCGGTCTCTAATATAAGATCCAGAGATATTTGTGAACAAAATGATTATTATGAGGTGCTGAGAGCCATTATTCTGATATTTCCCTTTTTCCTCAGGCAATATGAAACATAATTAATAGAGTACCTCTCCAAAAGAAAAAAGAAAAACTGAAATTGACTTTTTTCCTGTATGTTTCAGATAAAGGAAAAAAAGAGGAAGAATTAACTGTAAAAGCAATGATATTTCAACAGGTCATGATTTCTCTAAAGTGCTGTAAATTCTATTTTAGTAGCCGTAAAACTGCTGGACAAGTGGCTGAAAGTGGCATGTCCTCATTGAATGTGTCTATTCAGCATAGACTGGGTTTTCTCACTTATAAACATAATTCAGCTGGAATTTCTCTCCAGGGACACAAATTAGACATCTTCCCTGTATATATTTAAGTAAGATTCGAATTAATCAAGAAAGACTTGCTTGCATGGAAATGTTATTTCATCTATACCATTTTTAGTATGTAGGTTTTTTTTTTTTTTTCAGTTTTATCTTCTATTGCAAGCATTCTAACAGCTTAAAAGCAAAGGAAAAATGTGGATTACTTGGTTTGAAAATATATGATCTTAAATAGTCACATGCTCTTCAGTTTAGAGCCTTTGATCTTAAAAAAATAAATTCAACTAGTGTATATGTGGAACAATCTAGTTATCAGTTAAATCATAATTGTTATCAAGAAAACTTGAGAAGCACTGTGCAGACCACTTAGGAATCATAAGTTTTCTAAAATACTTCAACGGATAAGATATAGAAACAGTTTTCTAAATCTAACAGGACAATAGCCTTTGTTTTTAAGAATTAGTAGTTATCCTTATAACTAGTTACAACCATAAGTAGTTATAAGGAACTACTACTTATGCAGCTTATAACTATGAATTTGAGTAATTAATAATTACAAGGAAATTTATATTTACTCAAAAAAATTCCCCATATTAATTACTAACTACAAGGTGGAAATATAGTTTATGGCATAATAATATGCTTATCAAATGTCAATAACATCTATAATTAGACTGTTTAACTGGTAAACATAGTTTTAGAAAAACTGCATAAGCTTATAGTTGTCTGACAGATCACAGGCTTGATTCTGTTGGTAAAGATAAGTTGAAAGGGTTAATTTCTCTCACACTAGCACATTGCCTGTTGGAGTCCATTTTGATATATTTCTTACTCACATTCTGCTTCATACTTCAGAACCTTCTCTATTTCCCAAGCATCCTTCCTGCCAACAGCACCTAAAAAAAAATTGAATCTCATTTGCCAAAAGATTCTTAGACTGCCACATATCATCATCATAGCAATCTTGATCTATTATTTACTTGTTACTGTATTCTGATTCTTTTCTCCTTGCTATCACTATGAAATTTTTTAAAAGATAAAATATATTACCAATTCACATATTAGTAATGATAAATTTTCATCTGAAGTTTAATGTTTGTTTTCTAGATCATTCCTGTTTGCTTTCTCTTGTCTTTTTTCATCCCCTCCACCCCTACCCCCAACACACACACACACACACACCCCTCCAGGTCCAATTCATCGCCAAACAAATAGGGAGATGCTTCTCTAACCAGTAGTATAGATTTAGTATAAAATCAGACAATCTCTGAATGGGCAAGCTCAAAATTGCTTTTGAAAGCTTCATCACTGAAATGTAATCAAACTTAGCTTACCCAAAATTGATTTAAGTTGCAGCCTAAGGGCTAACCTTTGACCAGGGCAGTGTTCACACATGCATCGATTCTGCCTGCAATTGAATTACTCAGGCAATTCTCTACACTTTCAGCTTTAGCCTCAGAGTACAAATGGCCAATTGGGGAAGCAACTTGCTTGTGCTTGAAATGTAAGGAAAGATTTTCTCATATGTTCCTGGGGAAAGGAAGGCTTACTTAAAAAAAAAATATTCTATTAGCCACTGAATTGACTGTCCAGAGGATATTTCGTTTGTTTTTATGTTTATTTTGTTTTGAGAAAACATTGCTTCTCCCAAAGAAAATTTCTTTTGACTTTGAAAAGATGATATCTAATGGCTCAATATCTGTGCTACAATTTAAAAGAAATAAAATTAATAAGGAAAAGTGAGAACATATAATATTCAGCTATTAGATAAAGGAAAGGTCAAAGACATGTTACTTTCTGTAGTCCTAGCAGCAGAAAGGAAAAAAGCATGTTTCTGTGACAGAAGCAAAACAAATTTCTATAGGTCACCATAGAGCTATAGACATGACAACATTTTCCTCCCTTCTACATCAAAATGTTTCATAAGAATTGCACAAGATACATTCAAGTACTTATCTAGGGCATAATACATTTTGCTATCCTTTTTCTATTTGTCATGTTTATTTCTTTGTATTGCATATTAACTGTTATTTACTCTCCTCAGAAAATTCCCTTAATTTTCATACAGACTTTACAGTTGTTATTTTATATAATGTTAATTTTAAGATAGATTCAGTTTTATATCTTGTAAAAACTTCCTCATATTTTTATTCAAGCTTATGAAATAATATTTTAGTTACATCACTATTATACACCCAGTATATATTGATTAAATATTTAGCAGAAATAAAGAATGTGTATTATAAAATTTATAAACAATAATGAATGTACAATATACTTTATTGTAACTTCCAGAAAATTACTTTTCATAGAATGCTTTCTTTGATTTTTGCCAAAATCTTGTATGAGTAGCCAATCTTTGGTTGCAATTCAATCATGATTTGACAAATGAAGTTATATCCCATCTATGAATGCTATTTTGATTCAAATATGGCTTGGTATTTTTACTTATGATAACAGTAAGATGAAGGTAACTTCTTTGTTAAAACATAATTGTTTTAGAATCTAGCAAGAAAATTCTCCCATTTTTTGACTGTTGCCAGTAAATCCCTCATACATAATGCTTTTAATTTCCATTGATGTTTGTCCATAATTTTGTCTATCAACAAAAAAAATAAATGACTCTAATTAGATGTAGCTGCCAATTTCTATGGTGTGAGTATTCCTATTATGGTATGTTTTAAGCTCCAACACAGTGCTACTGAATAGAGTTAGGAAAAAATGTCCAATACCACATCATTATGTCATAATTCTAACAAATGTGATACATGCAGAAAAAATGATAATAGTGAAAGTGTAGTAAATGAATTTTAAAATACAATTGTCCCTTGAATAACATGGGTTTGAACTGCATGAATTTACTTTTACATAGATTTTCTTGCAAACAGATCATACAATTTCAAATGTACTAATTTGTGTCACACAGTATTACAAGTATATTTCTTTTCCTTATGATTTTTCTAATAGCACTTATTAACCTAGTTTATTCTAAGAATATAGTATATAAAACATACAAAATATAAAACATATAAATACAATATACAAACCTAAAAAAAATGTGAATTGCTTGTTTATATTATCCTAAAATCTTTCAGCACTTGCAGATCAACAGTGAGCTTTTAGAGGCTATGTTTTGAGAAAGTCAAAAGTTATATGTGGATATTAAGCTATCTGGGTATAAGCATTCCATCCCATCTTGTTAAAGAGGCAACTGTAACTAGCTTTGAAAGGTTATTATATCAAATTTTAACAATATCTACGTTAACAACAGTCTGCAAAATTCCCTCAAATTTTAGCAATTATCTATTATAATCTGGTACAAGCTAGCTTCAGCATGCATGAAGTTTTATTCAAGTGAATATAAAAGGAAAACTTGACTCCCATATACTAACTGCATGATGCTAGTCAAAGTAATTAGACACCTTTATTTTCAATTTATTTATATTAAAATGAAGTTAGTAATACTTTTCTCACATAGAGGTAGAAGCATCATATTAAATAAGATATATATGGTGCTTGGAGCATAATACGGTTCATAAATTAGTTCATAAATTAGGGATGTATTTTGTATAGTATTTCTAAATTCATATAATGACCCCTACTGGGATTTTACTCTGTCCCTATAACATGCATACATATCTAAATGTTCATGCATGAATAAAACATTTCTTTATTTATATTTAGTTCAACATAAAATATTCCTCTCTTAAAATTGATGACAACTATACCTTGTTCTATATCCTCATTATTTTTTTATTAATTGTATTTTTCAATAGAAATAATGTTGGTGGACAAATCTATATATGATTTAGGGACATAAGTACCTACCTCATCATGTGTGTGTTATAAAACCACATTCAACACCAAAGCAACAGTAGTTCTCCACACTAGTTTTTAAAGCAACAGTTTTATGTTAAATTTGTGAGACCTCAGAGGGTGCTTATCTTCTAATGTTTAATTCTACCAAGTTAGAGAGAAAATTAAAATTCTATCATTTGACCATAAAATGTTTTTAGCATCACATATTAATATAACAATTGATTCCTACTCTAGTATTATTACTCTTCTAACCTGGTGGGAGTCAGAAAAAAGATAAATACAGATTTTAAGTTGCTTCAAAGAAGGTAAGATCAATGCTCATTCATATCAATACCAAAATAGTTAAGTTGTTTCATGTTTGTCATATTTCTTATCTGTTTAAAGCAAGAAATCCGTAATTTGTAGGGTGCATACTTTGGTACATGAGCTTAATCAGTAATACCATAATTTTGAGATGTCAGTATATATTCACTTATTTTATTTATTGGTCAGCTAAATGCCTACCCTGTAATATGTTGACAGTATAATGATTAGCTAAAAAGAATTGTTTGACTCTTAGTCCTTTGAAGATTACTTTTTAAGAGGAGATTGGGGACACAATTACCACAAAATCTTTCAAGGTAAGACAGAAAATAGCATATATAAGTAGATGGGGAAAATTTCATATGACTAGAGCAAAAATGACACTAATGAGAAATAGACATATATGAGAAAGTAAAGGAAGGTAGAGACTAAGCTCCCAAATAACCCTGTGCAAATTATATAATTTACAAAGTGCTAAGAAAATATTACCAGTTTAAACCATTTCATATAAAATTGATAGTTGTTAAAGTGTGACAAAAGATCAAAATACTTATCACCAGAATATTGTAGTAATTTGACTCTTATGATTGTTTATGACATGTGAAACAACCCTAAGGCCTAATTTTAAGATTTCTCTTGGACAGAACCTTAATTCCTCTCCCACTTTTGGTATTTCTTAAATATATATACTTATCACTCTCGCCTATATTTCTTGAAATAATACATATTTATGTCAATTTTTGCTGAAAGAGAATTTACTTTATCCTGTAGATGTATTTTAGTGATCAAATTGTAAGTAATTAGCACTGAAGTATTTAATGAGATGTTCAATCTTTTCCTAATACAGCCATCCCTGACTTTTTTCTAGGATATTATTAATCTATTCATTAGTACATAATATAGTTGT
Organism: Uropsilus gracilis; assembly: GCA_004024945.1. Taxonomy (NCBI): domain Eukaryota; kingdom Metazoa; phylum Chordata; class Mammalia; order Eulipotyphla; family Talpidae; genus Uropsilus; species Uropsilus gracilis. The sequence continues at coordinate 3,198 of PVHY01003453.1, read as the reverse complement.
TTGGCCTAATCTCTTCTTTTTTAAAAAATTATACAGAGTAGTGCAAGAAGCTTTCTAAAAACAAATTCTTTCATTTCTGGTACTATAATAAAGTAAAAATATCTTTCCCTTGAATTAACCCATAGAGATTTCTCTGTGTAGATTTTTAACACATTGTCTACTGATAGAGAATCATATGAAAAGTAATATCACAATAACAATTAATAACCAAACACTAGAAATTATTTTCATATATAGAAAAAACTGTGATGATTTCACCATCTCATTTATGGTCATTTGTTTCCAGTAAAATACCTGATGTAATATGTATTAGATCTAGATCAAAGAAAATTTAACTTTCTAGGACTTACTTTTACTTGTAATATATTTTGTTTCTTTTGTGTTTAATAACATTTATCTCCAGTCTCAGGTACTACCTATTTAGGAACTGAAAGATAACTGAAATGATTTAGCACAAATCCAGTCCCACTATTAATCAGCAAGTAAATATTAATGCCTATGTGTCTGCTTTTTACTAAAATCTAGATAGAATGGAAAGGGGGAGAGAAAGAGATGTTAGTAAAGAAGTACAGCAGTCCATCAGTATAGCAGGTTGTGATGTTAGACTTCATAATTAGGTTCAATCAAAGAACGAAGAAAGACAAAATTTAATGTAATGGTATATCTCAATAAGATAATCCTGGCTTTAAGAGCTCACAGAAAGAATATTGGTATGAAAAATTAACAGCTATTCTGCTTGTGGTCTTTAGAATCATTATTGTCAAATACAAAAGACATTATTATCATCCTTTGTGAATTACAATAGCTGAATTTCCATTAGATAAGTTTAACTTTTAACTGTTTTTTTTTTTTAAATACCATTATGTTGTTATCATTTTTGTTATTTGCATTGTTTATAGAGGAAAGTGCAGTCAAGTAATAAGCTTAAACAGAAGACAGTATCAGAAGGTAAATGGGACTGATTGCCACATAGATGGAAAAAGAAAAAATCTAGAACCTAGTGAAGTGTTTAAAACAATTCTTTAAAAAATGTATGTGTGCACAAATCTTGATGAAATCACCTAATAGTGATTTTAGTTCTTCATGATGATGATTATGTAAATTGTTTATGATAACCCATCCAAAAAATTCAAGAGCTACAGAACATTTAAATGATTGTTTACATTTGTCACTTCACAGGATCTTGATTGTACCCGTATTATTATAGATAGCTTGTTGAAGTTTGCAGCCATGCCATAGGCTTCTTCATTAGTAATTCTTTAAAGCAATAAATTCCTAACATTTGAAGTCCAGAAATATGGCTGCACAGTAAAGACGCTAGACTCACCTTTCCTACCTATTTACAACAACATTGCAACAAAACAAGTTAAATAACCTCCAAATGATAAATGGACAGCTATCATATATAATAGGAGTAAGACTATGGCAGAAAGGCTATGAAAACTCTTATTTATATTATGTTCAGAACCATACTAGGGTCATACAACCCACAAGAGGGAATGTTGACTGATGAACAAAACCTATCGCTGTTAACTCAAAGGCATGTATCCAAATTGGGAACTTAAAAGCTGGGAGTGACACTCTAATGAGGTGTTTGCAGAGTTGGTGAACAGGACAGAAGGTGCACAAAGGAGATTTATTGTAGTTGGGTGCATAATGATGATTTCTGGTTTGAAACTGTGATTCCCAAACTAGAAGAACTGGAGCCTCACAAAAAGTAGGGAGAGCCAGAATGGATCACTTCCGTCTCATCATACAAGATTTTTATTTGCATTTGGAAACTGAACTGTGGTATGACAAATAAGTGCCTTACTTCAGTGTAGGGTGAAAAGTTAGACAGGTGAATGTACCCACTATCTAGAGCTCAAGTACCTGGATCTTATTAAAAGAAGATTACATGTTCAAAAAATAAAGATAAAAATGTACATATATGTCTCTGTCTCAACTATAGTCCTCACCCAGTAAAACATCTATCATTCAGCCATAACCTAGAGCTTGATATTGGCAGGAAAATGTTTTAGACATTCTATCCAAGGAAATGGCATAGGGGAAAGAATCATTGTGAATCTTCAGTACACAACTCAAGTGTCCACAATACTATAGGGAGTTTGAACCCTTGATGCACACTGAAAGTTATTTTCTTGTGCTCTGTTGCCTGCTTCCTTCCTACCCACTGCTTCTTGCTATCATTAGTGTCTCCAATATCTGAATCAGTGCAAAGTCGTCAGACAGTAAAACAATAAACACCTAAAGATGCTCTATAAAAGACCCAGGATAACATCCATCTTCTTGTAGGAAGCATATCAAGTCACCTTAATAAGAAAAAGAAAGAGAAACTTCCAAACACTCCCATAAAGCTGAAAATAAAGGGACAGAGGAGTTTATCACAAATGCTGAAGAAAAAAAGACAAATTTCAATCCTGGAGAACTGCAAAATATGAGTTTAAGGTGATAGTTACAACCATATTAGGTGAATGAAGAAAATCAATGAATGCTGAATAACAGGAACACAAAGAAGATTGAGAAAATATGAGACTGTTGTAACTAGAGCTAATGGATCTGCAAATAGTATAACTGAATTTAAAAATATAATAAAAGATCTTAACAGTAAACAATCACAAGTAAAGGAGAAAATTAGTGAGCTTGAAAGTACAATAGCAGAGAACTCACAAATGAAAAAATAAATTGAAAAAAAGTAAAGTGATGAAATTTTATAAGATCTCCTTGGGAACACTTAAAGAAAAATAACACTTGTATCATAAGATTCCCAGGAGATGAGAAGGCATAAATCATTACCTATAAAGAAATAATCACTAAGAGCCATATCAACCTGGGAAATAAACTAGACATACTGATATAAAAGACCCAAAGAGATGAGGGGAAATAATGCTAGACCAATACACTCCAAGACACAGTATAATTGAACTATTGAAAACCAATGACAGGGAAAAATGAGAAACATCAAAATTAAGAAGGATAATCTTGAAGAGAACACCTATTATTCTGCCATGATTTTTCATTGAAAACCTCCTTGGCTATTAAGGAATGCAGGATACAATTAAAGTACACAAAAACAGAAATTTCCAACCTAGAACTATTTATTCTGAAAGATTTTATTTGAGAGAAAAGGGTAAGGAATCGTCACTGAAAAACAAAAATTAAAAAACCATATGTCAATACCAAATAAAAAAAAAAAAA
>PVHY01003452.1:85918-107834 GCA_004024945.1 Uropsilus gracilis | reverse complement strand
GCTCTCAGGACTTTGGGAAGGGCGCCGTTAACTCCAGGTGGGATCCTTCCCCACCCCCGTTATCAACTCCAGATATTGTTATTCTTAAATCACCATTCATTTCATCTCTTCCAGTCTTCATTTATTTTCCAGTACAATAGGGATTTGCAATATCTTTCTCAAAAGGGAATTGTAAATATCCAGTGGGATGGCATGTGCAGGTACTCTAGGATATTGCCTTTGCACATAGTAAGTGCTAAATAAATGATGTTTAAATTAGAATCAGATTATATGGAATATTAACTCAGGCTACTCTTATGTGAATGCCCCAGAGGTAAACTCTCTCCAGATTCAAAGAGCCCACAGGACAAGTCTACAAAAACAAGCTTTTATAAATGGCTACACACATTATTCATCATTTCTATTTACACAGGACTAAATGACAATTGAAGGTGCAGAACAGAGTAGTGAACATGATGAAAGGTCTGTGAGTCATTTCTCTGAGGAAAAGGTCAGAAGAAATGGGTTATTTAATCTGGGCAGGTGAAGATTGCAGCATGACTTAATAATGATCTTCAAGTGTGACTGATGTTATAACTGACAGGGTAATAGAAAGCTTGCATTAAATTGGAATTTTGTTTTTATCATGTGTTTTAGTTATGGCCTAAGTGCACAAACAGATGAAATAGATGCCTAAACTAAAAACAGTAGCTCTTGAACCTGGAGTCACAGAGAAAGCCGCTGCCTGTGTGCTCTTTGTAGGCAGGGCCTGCATGTGTGAGTTGGATGTTCTGAGAATGCATGCTGGTGGATTTTAGGAGCCTCACAATATCTTTGTACAGACTATGTGATCCATTTGCTTGATCTAGGCCAGGTCTTTGATTCTCCATCCAGTGCCAGACTCACAGTGAGTAGTGGCAATTGTCTACAATAATGCTTATACTCTTTTGAAAAAGGGAGATGATAATGTACATGTGCATATGACATACACTGACATGATAAATGTTAGATTCCTTTATAAAAGTGACTGTCATGATCACAGTGGTAAGAGAAATGACACAGTGGGAACTGGATAACTTTCATCTGTCATTAGATTGTGAACTCCTTGAAGGTGTGCTTACTCTCCTGTGCTTGATTTCAATGACTACACATTAGAATTTCCTAGGGATGGATTATTATTTTTTTAAAGAACCCAAACCAGACCATGTGAACCCAAATCTATGGATATGTAACATTGTCATTTTTATGGGTGAAGTTAAGTTTGTGAATTATTAAAAAAAAGTTTGTGATTCATTCTAGCTGAATGCCAAAATTGAATTGGGAGAATATCAGACAGGAAGCTCATGTGTTATGAATTTTTAAAAGTTACAGATCGTCTCTTGAAAAGAACAAATGTATAGTTAATTTAGAGTACAGTGGACTGTTTTCTTATCCTCTTAGCATTGACCTCCTATGGAAAAGGAACACAAGATTTAGACTGGAACTCTGATGTCTTTTTTTTTTTAATGTTCTCTATTTTGACTCATTTATAAATGAATAGAGAATAGAAACTGTTTCTTCCTAATCTAAATAAGGAAGACTTTTGAGAGTCATATTTTTCAGTCTTAATTTTTATGACAAACATTCCAACAACAAGAAATTGTGAACATTTCTTCCTATTTTGGAGCTAGGATATATGTAGCCACCATCTATTGCTCACATCTCATATTATCTAAATTTATAGGTCAGTGAGGTATCTGAATTTGCAATAGAGCCAAAAGCAAAAGATCTTAATGATATGAGTGGTTATATCTGGAGCATCTTACTTTTTTAAGTGAGTAATAGAGACAAGTTTATTTAAGAAAAGGGAAAAGAATGATCAGAAATAAAGGAAACTGAATAGAAGGATAATCTAAGTTGTCCAGCCTCAGGAGGGGCTAGGAATAGACTACCCAATATAAGGAGGATCTTAAAGGAAGAGTGAATATTTGACAAATATAAATCCCATATTGAAAGGGAAATGCAAATCAAAACCACAATGAGATACCACTTTACACCAGTAAGAATGGTCCACATCCAAGGAACGGGCAATAAGAATTGCTGGCGAGAATGTGGAGAAAAAGGAACACTACTACACTGCTGGTGGGAATGTAAACTAGTCCAACCACTATGGAAAGCTGTGTGGAGGACCCTCAAGTTAATGAAAATGGAACTACCATTTAACCAACAATTGCTCTCTTGGGAATCTACCCAAAAGAGACCTCAATGTAGGTACAAAGGGACACCTCTGCTCAGATGTTTACTGCAGCACAATTTATAATTGCATGGACAAGGACATTGCAACCTAAATGTCCCAGAACAGATGACTGGATGGAAAAAATGTGGTATATATACACAATGGAATATTACTCATCAATTAAAAATGACAAATTTGACGATTTTATAACAACATGGATGTACTTACAAGAAATCATACTAGCAGAAACAAGTCAAAAAGAAAAAGACAGAAACCAAATGGATTCACTAATATATGGGATACAGTGAAAAAACAAACAAAAGCCTTGAGGAAAAGTCAAAACAAGCTAAGCATCAAGCTGAAGCACACAACTTTGAGCAGGAGGGAAAGGGGGTCAGAAACTGAATTAACTGAGAACAAGTTATAATTGGGGTAGTCATATTTTTTGGTTTACCTGGGATTATCCTGGACTACACTTGTTTTCTTTGCTTTTTATGGTAATGATACAGGGTAGTGACATAGTTAAAAATTGTATTGGTGCCAAAATACCCTGATGGACAGAGTCTGAAAGACACTGTGCATGAGAGAAAATGGGAAGCAGGAAGAAAAGGCATATAAAAAGGGAGGAGAGAGGAAGGGGGATAAAAGAGAGGTGAGAATGGTGAACTGAGAGAACAGGCCCATGTGGCCTGGCTAGGGGAAGCCCCCTGAAAAAAAAGTGAGCTGGAGGTGGCAAGAAGCCACACAGTGGGAGAGTGGTCGGCAAAGACATAGTTGGTGTGGAGTTGGAGGCCAAAATGGCAGGTGGGGGGGAGGAAGGGAGGTGACCAGGGGCTGCTGAGGGCAGGCTTGGTGCATGTGGCCAGACACTGCCAAAGACTGGTCTGGTAAAGGAAGTGCATGGAGCCGTAGCAAGGTGGCATATTTGGAAAGCTGAGTTTGCATCATCATCTGTTGGAAAAGTCTGAAGAGCCTTGAAGAAGCCAAGCAGCTCAAAATGCTGGAAAGAGAAGAAGCAAAGAGAAGACATTAGAGAAGGACAGGACATAACAGGGTGCATGTAAATTTGGAGGGGTACCATCTTAAACTTGTGTCTTTGGGACCTTTGGGACCTGAAAATGGTGACTAGGGTAAGATAACTGGTCATTTATGACATTGAGAATTTTTCATTTTCCTGGTTAATTTCCCTTGTTAATAAACCCTTTTGTTGAACTGCATTTGTCTTGCAACTGCTACGTATGTGTGGTACGAACCTGAGGGAAACTGGGAGGCAGAAGCTGTTTTTTAGAAGTGGCCTGTTGGTTGGAGACTTTTGCCCTTTTGACCTGATTTCAGTAACATTTTTTATTGAAGTGACAAATTAGTGATTACTAAAAAGGGAATGGAGAAAAATGACTGGTGAATTCAGTGAAAGGTGCGAACTCTAAGGATAAAAGTGGATGTATAGTTGTGAACTAAATATAATATATACACATTGGGACTAAATGGTATACACTTGAAATTTATATAACCTTACAATGTAGTGTTACCCCAGTTAAAATTTTAGATAGTTTTGAGACCTAGGTAAAGGAAGTCTTGTTAATTTTCTAGTATGTGTTTTAATTTTTCAAAAGTGCTAAATTAGATTTCATGTGTTTAGATGAAACCAATCTAAAGTCAAAGAATCAAAAATTGTGTATCACTTAAATATGCAATTAAACTTCTTCCTTTAAAAAATAAATTTTGAATTCAAAATATATATATATATGCAAAACACTTAGACACAGTCTGTAACAGCAACAACAAAAAAATAACCCTACTTTTTTTTCTCTACAATACTTGCTGATACAACAAATCAAAACATAAATATCTAAGGAAGAAACTAAAGTTTCTTTCCCCTACCCTGAGAAATTGTTATCATCCTGTGACCTTTCTCACATGCTGCTGTGTGGTAAGCAACATTTTTCAACTAGTGTTTTATTCCTATATAACTTCTCTACCTTTTACTTCTCTCAACAGCTTAATCTAAACTGCATCTAACCACCTAACATATTTATAAATTTACACTCCAAAAATATATATGTACATTTATGTTTATATTGTGTGCAAACATGTGTAGCAGTTGACACACATAGCCATATATTCATGCACAAATAAATGTGCTATATATGAAAAATATGTAAAGTCATAATAACATGAAAATGCTGGCATTCAACTGATTTTTACTTATTTTAATAGTGATAGTCAATGGTTTGGATAAGCCATAATTTACTCACTCAGGGTTTCCTTCATTGACAAGCATTTACTTTGTTGTTTCAGCACAAGCAACATTCCAACAATTGTCACTCTATATAATGAATAACCAAAGTTCTTCCAGTTAATGAAATATTCTTATGTATGATAGGTTTGTTTGTTTTTGTTTTTTTTTTTTTTTTTGGTTTTTACCAAAACCATTTATGTATGTTAATAGAGATAGATTATTTAATATTGAGATGCTAGGAGGGAGATTTGGCATTAATCAGTTCTCCTATAGACATGAACAGTTTCACCTCAGTCTCTGAGGTGAGTGAATCTAATGCCCAGTTCAGTACTCTCATGGTCCTTGGGTGAGTCCAGCATCACTTACATAAATCTAATAGAATCCTCTCCTGTGTTCAAGGATTCTTGAATACCAAGGTTTCCAGAAAGCATGGTGTTCTTTCTCATCTTCACCCCAAGGCTATTAAACATGAATCTGCTTATGCTTCAAAGTCAGGATGGGAAAGCATGTGTCTGCAATTTAAATGAGCATAGCATAGATCCTGACAGAACATGCAAGTTTTCTGGTGCCTGCATTCCTCAAGAAAAGATATAAGTAGTTGTATATATTTAGGCTTTGTTCTTTTTATAATCTTCCATTTCAAATTTCATGATAATTTTTTTAAATTTTTATCATCTAAAAATATTTAAAGTAAATTTAAAAAATCACATAAAGACAGCATGGCATAAAACTACCATCTTCCTTTTTATATACCCACTTCACCAATTAATTATTGGCTTGTTAAGCTTTAACTACTTAGTAAGAACATAACACTTCACTTTCCTTTTCCCATTTATATAATTCTTATTGAAATAACATTGCATTATAACATTATATGTGTGCATCATTATAAATCAACATCTGTATGTACTACATTAAGTTTACTACTTCTGTCATTATAGAGTTCCTGTTGATGCTACTCTAGATTATATTGCTTGATCAAAAAGTACTTACTGCAATAATAGGTCTTAAAAAATAGCCACAGATCATTTTCCAGTTTGTCTCCAAGTGCTAAACCAGTGTCTGATATCAAAGGATTATCTGGTACCTTTAACTCATTATCTCTTCATGTAAGATATTAATTAATACTTTGGAAGATGTGCTTTGTCATCTCTACTTTATGATTTTTAGGATTTTGTTTCCCACATATTATTTATCATCAGTTGAAACGGAAACCACAACTATTTTATTTTTGAAGTGCTCTGAGTGGCACTTACTTATGCTTTTCCTTTACTTCCAGTACCCAGAACCACTGCTTTAATCCTAATAAAAATTTTAAAGAACCTTGTTCAGTTTCATTTTGTTATAATTTATTCTTACTAAGAGTAGTTCCATAATACAATGTTTCTTACACTATTGTTGGAAGACTTTATTGAGATATTTAGAAAGTTTTTGAACAGTTTTTTTTTACAGTATTTTCAGATATATCATTTTAACTTCTTCTTGGCTAAGAAGATACTGTTTTCAAGATTATTAGAAGAAACTGAGGTTCAGTATCACCCCAAGAGTTGAAACAGGACTCAATCATATTTTTTGCCATTAACATCAGTATCACTTTTCCCTCCTGTTTTTTTTTTATTCCAATGTCCAGAAAATTTAAATATTTGCCCATTGTAGGGGGTTATTTCTTATATTGACTACCCTAGGGGTGGTGGAAGATATGTCATATGATGTTTTGTATATAAATATTTCCAATAATATTAATGTAAAAAGTTTGTGAAGGTAAGTGTGATTTTGCCACTTTGCCAACATGAATAATCTGAGTCTTCAAAAAAATGGAGAGGAAGGGGGGAAATGAGAGAGACACCATGTTTGTTGAGTTTTAAAAATACATAAAATAATATTCTGTGGGATGAAATCATTTTGTCTTTCCTGGGTTTTGTGATTAATATTTTTGCTATTTCCCTATCAGTTTTATTTTTGCTCTACTGAAAAACAACAGGATAACTGATTTTATACTGTCAAATAGCTCTGGTAATTGTTTGCTTGTGACCAGGTATTATGTAGCATTTGACTCACACTTGGATATGCTGTTTAAAATCTTGTGTTAACTTGTTACATCGTACACCTTGCTTTTTTGTGTATATTAACATGACTCTCATTCTGACAATCATTATTTCATCTCATCTGCAATTCTCAACTGATGATTCTGTGAAACAAAGTAGCAGAAAGTCCTATTACTTGATTCGTTAACTATGAACTGACAAAGGCAGGAGTAATCAACTGTGGGAAATGATATATGCTCTACTGGGATTTAAACTAGTTTATCCCATCTGCTCTAATTACTACAAATCTGTCATAACTGATTTTAAAAAAATTATCACTTACTGCTTTCAGTAGATGATGATGATATGGAGTAGGTCAGTGCTTTCCTCTGTGTAGCCTTAGTTCTCCAGGGGAATGAGTGATGATATGTTTGGCATGAGGTATATGGAGTAACTAGAGTAAGTCTTATATACAAAGGTTGTCTAAGAGCAACTGTATTTACATTTTATTGTTACTCTTATTGTACTTCCTCATACTCAAATATTTTGTGTTTTTCTCCCAAATCCCAAAAGTTAAAACTACTTCAACAGTAACCCTACAGAAAGCTGATCACCACTCTTAGTCTTATCTTTGGCAAAGATTGACTCTAGCTTTGGAATCTCTTACCCTTGCTCTTGGTTATTACTAAGCATCTCTTAAGAATTGAACTTACTGAAGGCCTAGAAGACAGAAGCTGGGAACTTCTGATGATTTACAGGTGACTGATTTCTTTTAGCTACCATTCCATTGATGTTTTATTGATAGTAAAATCAATACTAGAGGTGGAAGATAGTATGATAAAAATTCACAAAGAACAGAGGGTGAATAGAAATTATTAGTATAGGATCAAAGGCTGCCATCCCAGATAAGTAGCTAGGTACTTTTTATTGAAGGATTTCTACTGACTGCCAGGTACAGAACTGTATGGGAAAAGTAAAGAACAGAGAATCCACAAGCCAAGTTAGTGGCAGGCTACAAATAAGAGCTCCTTATTCCAATCCTCATATTTCTCCCTTGCAAAATAATGTAGAAAGTTAGAGGTTAAAAACTGGTTATTGCATCTGTTCTTGCCCTGCTCATTTGGGACTTTCTCTGCCTGACTAAGGCAAATCTGTTATCATCAACACTTACCACATCGCCTGGGGAAGTTAAGCACTCCTAGTGTTTCCACAGTCTGATTCAACAGATTTTTTTTCGATTTGATTCTGAAGCAAGTTATGCTAAAAATACATCTGTTGTCTTTGAGAGTCTTATTCTTTGTGTTCTTAACTATAACTATAGGTTCTTGCTTTTCAGATCATTACGAGCTTTAGGATTTGCTTGGTGGCAGGTATATCATTGGTGCTGTCTGTTTATACATTCACACATTGTCTGAAGAGGGACCAGAATCAATATAGGAAAGGTGCATGGTTTTCTTCCTTGAGCAGGTTCTTGGAAAGTTGGGTACTATTTATAATTTCTTTTCTGTGCTTTGTTCCTAGGGAGAGAACATGCACAGCATTCACTGAATGATAAATAGGAAATTGAAGGAATTAGACATATGTGTGAAGAGAGGCTCAGGTTTGTGCCATCTTTTCAAAGTTGAAATTCCATGTATCAGCAAATGAATATAGCAATGTTAAGCAAGAATAAAAAAGGGCAAAATTCAAATAAGAAATTTTATCAGTACAGAAAAAAATGGGAAATCTGGATTTGAATCTGTTCTAGTATACTTTTGTTAGGAGTATTTGACAAGTCCTTTTTCTGTACTAAGCTCAGTTTGTTCATCTGTGAAATGAAAATAATACTCCTTAGGGCAGGTTTAAAGCATGGTGTCAAAACATGCACCAATACATTGCACAATAATTGGTAGTTTCCTTTTCCCCTCATCAAAAACCTATGTAAACTAGAGAGACTGAATCTGATGATTTTTTAACTTTTATTAAAGTTCTGTTACTCCCTCTGAACTTTATATCTGTGTTTTCCAAAATAGTAGACACTAGCCAAGTGGTTACTGAGGATTTGTAAGATGGCTAGTATAACTGAGCAACTTAATGTATGATTTTAATTTTTAATTAGAAATTTCAATTGGTGCAATGTAAAGTTTTATTTTACCTTTTGTACAACTTTATTATTTCAGTAGAACTGCATTTCACTTTAATCACTGCATTATCTTAAACAGTCATTGTCAGTGTTTGAGGTACCATTGACTCCAAAGGATATATATTCAGTATATCATGAATACATGATATATATTGATTACATATTGAAATGAAAACATTTTAGATATAATGAGTTAAAATCTTATTGAAATTCATTTAACTTATAATTTTTTTCTTCCACCCCCTCTCACCTTAAAAATATTTTAATGTGATTTCTAGAAAACTACAAGTTCAATCATGACTTATATTTCTATGGCTTAGCACATCTCTAGACAGGACTAGAAGGTCAACATCTTCAGTCAAGAGGACAACTCTAAATATACCTCAAGAGTTAAAGAAAGGGGCTGGACAGTCAAACTCCGTGTGTTTGTTGCAAAGTTAGTTATTCCTTTACTGTGTCTAGTTCCTATTACCAGAGGTTCTCAGGCAACGTTTACACTGTTTCTCAACTTCAGTAACTTGAGTGTAAATCCAGTCACTTAAGAGCTAGTCTCAGTCAGTTAGACCCCGGAGAGAAAGTCAAATTCAGAGTGTTCCCCAATTTTTCTGCCTCTCTATAAACTAGTGCTTCATCACTTGTCTAACTGACTGCTCAATTGCGGATTCTGTTTCATAACTCTGACAGTTGGCTCTCTCTAAACTTTTTTGAAACCCAGTTTCTTCACTTCTAATTTTTTCCTGGATTCCAAATTCAATAAAATACTCTGATATCATCTCCACTGTATCTCCTGAATTCAAGGACTCCGCATTAGTAACTCATGAGATATTTTCTGTCATTATGGGAGTGTGGGCTTCTCAAGAGCTCCCTGAGAGCATGAACCTTACTTGTCCTCCACAGGTTAGAACAGCTAACTGGCAATAACTGTCCAGTAAAAATTTTAACAGAATAATTGGAAGCAAGGGTGCTTTATCCCAAGTGCATTTAAATTTTATTATGATTATACCTTCCTGTAATCCCTCAAGATTTTCTAGGACTCTGTTGTTTATAAGCATATTCACCTCCATTATATCATTTGATTCTCACATTGGCACCATGCAGGCATTATTAGTTCCTTTCTTGAGTATAGACGCAGGAGCTCAGAAATGTGAGTCAACAGTGGGGCAAGAGTTAGAACTCCTGTCTTTTGATCACAAAGCCTGTTTACTTTCCTCTACTTACACAGCTTCTCTTGCCATCTGACTTCAATTTTGGTGCATAATTGTAAACTTGCAGGGTGCCTTTGTAATTCTTGCCTTAATTAACTTAATGCTTATCATGTGGTACCTATTATAGACTTTGGTGATTTGGTTTACAAAATTACTGCTTCCTTTCTTCCTTTCTCCTGGTCTTGTCCATTTTTTTTTTCTGCTTTACCTTTCACAGAGATTATACTATTCTAATTTTAATATCAATGCTTTATTTATTTATTTATTTATTTATTTATTTATTTATTTATTTATTTTTTGAGACTAGGTCTCGCTATTTTTGCCCATGGAAGCGCAGGCTCACATTGCCTGGGGTACCACGGACTCTAGTAATTCCTAGCATCAGCTTCCCAGATAGCTGGGATTACAGGTGTGCACCACCATGCCCAGCTATTTTTTGGGAACTAGGTCTCGCTATGTTGCCCCAGTGGGACTCTAACCGCGATCCCTGGTCCCCGCCGCGGTTTCCTAGGCTGCCGCTTATAGGCATACACCTCTGTGCCAGGTCCAGTGATTTTTTTAAAATTAATTTTCAACTTACTTCTCACTAGCTATACATGAAGATTCCGAAGTCATGGTCACTTCTGACTCTTGTTTCAACTCAGGCTGTCAACAGATGATCAGATAAGCCTCTCCTCTCTGCAGAGTCTGTGGCTATCACCCTTGCTATCTCCTCTGATTATTTTAATACAGTAAGATTCAGAAGTTATTCAAGTTTTCTATAAATGATTGTTTTAAATATCAGTAAGTTGTCTTGATGATGTGGTAAAGCCTCCACATCATACCGGTTATTACCTTGTGAGATTATTATTTTATTGAAGAAGTTTTGGTTGGAGACAAAACTATCATTTTCTTGTTTCCAACCAACCCTCCTCCAGTCTTAGTCAACCCATGCCTTCAACTTGTCTTTTCAAAATAGAAAAGTGATTATGTTGTTTTCTTGCTGAAACATCATTGAGCAGTGTTCTTTGTATTTGTATATATTAGCTTTAATCTCTCCAAGTACATGAAAGATCTGCCCAACTTCCCATTAGTTTGTAAATGGGAGATTATGTTCAATAGAGTGTCTTCTGTAAGAACTGGGTCTCAGTAGCTCATGTTGGTGACTAAACTCTGGCAGGACTTCAGTCAAGGACTTTCATGAGAAATCCCATCCTACCTTGTAAACTTTTCTCTTCTTCCTCCATATGACCTGTCCTCTAAGAAAACTGACTACCTCAGTGTTTCCATAGTACTCTACATTTGTCATGTGTTCAGTTTTTTTTCCTTTTGTTCTCATTATATGAAATTCTATTTGCCTTTCAAAATTTAGCTTAGCAATTTTCCCTATGCAATTTCTCTAATTCTCATCTGTCTCCATTGGTAATTCCTCCTCTTCTAAAACATGTTAAATTCTTTCTACTTGCTCACTGAGAAAATTTAGTTGTCTATTTTTCCTCCTCTTGACTATGAAGATTCCGTTTAATGATCATGTATTTTCTTTATGTATCTTATTCATAGGTTTTTCGATAAATGATTGATGACTGAAGAGAGATTGGAAATCTGAGTTTTCTTCTAGATTCATGCACATTCCAAAACCCCAAGCCATTTGATTATTTCAGGGTAACAACATGTCACAGTCTCCTAATAGAAATGTCCTAATGAGATAAGACAGGCTGAAAACATATTTTTAAAAATGTATGCTGGTGTATTTGTTGAAAAAAAATTACTAATCAGGTTGTTATCTTAAAATAATGACATTTTAAAAGAAAGGTCAGTACTTAGAGTGGGTTGGATTATTAGCCCTTAACTAATTGTCAATTTGACTTTCATTGAATGAATTTTTGCATTCATTGTGACATTCTCAGAAACTCTTAGAGCAGTATGACAGTGGTGATCCAGAACTACAGAATCACATCACAGCTGCTGTTCAGTCAATGATGCCAGCAATTCACCATCCCTTACTTAAGATATCTACTCATGGTTAGGATGTCATGTTTATGACTTTCAAGTCAATAGATCTCCAAACACTTTGGAAAATTGTACAGTATTAGAACTTTTTATTCTCTGTCAGAGCTACCATTTATGATTTTGAAGTTGAGTATAACCTGTATTTTTATCCAACTTTGATTTGTTCTCACTAAGTGATTTGGGAATTCTGTTTCCTCATCTGGAAAATGGGGCAATGATTGATACACTTACTGTAGGGATTAAAGGAGACAGCAGATACAATCCACATGTAACAGTGATAAATAGAACCTCACAATACCTAACAAGTTGATTCCATTAAGTTCTTACCTCCTAGAGTGGTCTATGGCCATACCACCCTGAATGCGCCCGATCTCGTCTGATCTTCGGAGCTAAGCAGGGTCGGGCCTGGTTAGTACTTGGATGGGAGACCTCCTAGAGTGATCATGGCCAGAGAGACAAAATGCGATAGTCTTCTCATAAGTTGGGTTGTCTTTCTCTCTTACTTAGGGTATCCAGAAGACTAAATGAGTTTATTAAACAATTTGGACATGCTTTACTTTCTATGCACTCTATAAGGTGAGTGCTTACTCTATATATGTAATATTGTCTCTATCCATACAATGTATTCTTCATTCTTATGGACACAGATACTCACACTCAAAAAAAAAAAGGTGAAAATACAAGTTACATAACTAGAAAATACAAGTTACATAACAGAATATTTGTAGCAGCTATAAACCAACAAAGGTAATAATCTATATGAATAAGGAAAATAAAACAGAGGAAAATCATAAACATAAATTACCCAAAAAAAATAAGTAAGCATATGGGAAAATGTTAGTTTCACTAGTATTCAGGAAAATCTAATAAAACCACAATGAAATACTGCATACTTACTGTGGTAACAAAACTTCTGACAACACTAGGTATTGACAAAGATAAGAAACAATAGGAAAAACTGTACAGTTTTAGCTGAAGCATAATACATGAAGATTTATAAACAATTTTGAAATGTTTATATTTAATCAACATGTAAATTATTGCTGGTACTTTGGAAAAGGTGACTGTACATATGTTGACCCAGCAATTCCAATGCTAGGAATAGGCTTGGAAAATGTTTGCATACATACCAAGAAAACATCAACAAGGCTGTTCATAGCTCCATTGATTGTGATTGCAAAAATTTGAGAGCTAAATTTCAATCAAGGAGAATATAAAATAATAGCACAGAAATTGAATAAGCTGACACACCTCTCAATATTAGTAGATGTCAAAACAATGATGAGTGAAAAAAGGAAGTTACAGTCTGCAGTCTGTTGACATTATATAGTTTTAAAAATGAAAAAAGAACACTATGTATTGTTTAGTGAGTCATACATAAAGCCATGATAAAGGTGATGATAAACCTAAAATCATAATCATTGTTACTTATAGGAAGATATTATCAGATAGGCATCCAGAAGGCTTGTCAGTATATTAGCAATGATTTATCTTCTTAACTGTGAAGTAGATACTGGTGCTTTTATTTTATACTTTTTGGATTACTTTAGCATTTCATAAAAATCAGTATAGATAAGCAATAAAGATTAGTATTCTTATCACCTTTATGATTATGAAAATGAATTCATAAACTTCTGAGGACTGCTACTTTAGATTATATTTTTAAACCATATGTTTGATCTAGTAGGAGAGGCTGTGAATGCATATACACAATGATAACCCCTGAACTGAAAGACTCATTTTGAAACCAAGCAATAGAGGTCCAATTAACATCTGGGCACTTGTGTTGAATGACAAGACCTCTTCAGCCCACTAAGGTTATTATATGATTCTATAATGTTGGTGAATGCACAAATGGCCACATCTTGTTCGCAGTTATATATCATAAGTCATAATTATATTTATACAGTTCTTAAAAATTGTATTTATAAATGTGAAGAGAGGCAGAGAATAGTGGTTATATTTGATAAACACCAAAAAGAACCATGCTGAAGTGGAATGTAGAATCCAAATGCAATTTAAATGTACTTTTTAATAATTTGTAAAGTATTTTCTTAAAGCAGAACTAGGCATATTCCCACTTGCTCTTTACTTGAATTATGAAGGAAAGCTCAATCAAATTTTTATTGCTGGTGTTGATCCTTCTGGTCCTCCTACATTGTCTTAATTTGAGCTAAACATAGATATAATTTGAGGGAATGCACTTAACATTTCACTTGGCCTTACCCAAATCTGCCAAATGCCATGATCCCAATGGTCAAGACATGTTGAACTTAAAGTATGAATGCCCAGATGATGAAAGTACACCCCTGTGATTGAGAATATCTTCCCTAAAACAACATCATGTTCCTTGCCAAATTCCTGTTCATCACTGCAATTTTTTGAGTAGTATTAATTTGTCCTTTTGGTCAGCCTGCATGTGAACTTTATTATGTGTCATGACCTTTGTTGACTAGTAACTTGTACTCATATCATCTAGCTAAGATTCTCAGAGTATCTCTTATACATGCTTGCTATTTCCATGATTTGACTTCAAATATTAGTTAAGTGCATAGAAATAGACTGATTGTTTATGTATCTATCTTTCTTCTAATTGTGATCTTGGGGAAGTCATATATATTCCTGAGCCTTTGTCTCATCTGCAAAAGGAGGATAATAGTATCTATCATTGGGTTACTGAGAAGGTTCAGTATGCTAAATCAGTAAAGTGTTTAGAAGAGTAATGGGCCAAGTAAGCCCTTAGTGTGTGCTAGTTATTGTTATAAATACTGACATTAAGATGTTGTCTACCAAATCTTGAAATCTGACTGTAGAATTGAGAGTACTAGAAGGGGAGGGTGGAGAGAGGGGAACAACATGAGAGCAGCACCAGTGAACTGTGATGAAGGATTCTGGGTGCTATAGTAGTAGATGTGATGTAATAACATATATTTGAAGAAATATTAAACTATACCCATAAAGCATACAGTTTTATAAACCATTATTTTAACAAAAAATATATATTTTTTATTTTTAAATGGTGTTGCTAATGTATTCCAGCCTTGATATCGCTGGAATAATTTTATTGCTTCCTCAAGTCACCCTCATTTCCTATATCTCTCTTACTTAAGCTTTCCTTTTGATTTACTACTTATCTACATGACTTGCTCATCATAGTGACTTCAAGAAGCCTTTCAGTAAACTTACCATGCTCACCAAGAACTCTCTAGATTGTGTGTATATGGTGACAAACAAGAAAGAAAAGTCTTTCCTCATGTGCTTATATTCTAGTTGAGGAAACCAAAGTTACCCAAGCATATTCCACTTTATGTCAGATACTAATGCTCTCAGGAAAAAGGGCAGGGGAATTGGAAGGAGACACTGGAGAGATGAAGCTACTTCAAAAATGGTCATCAGAACAGGGGATTCTTTGAGATGGTGACATTTTAGCTAATATCTAATAATAGAAGGAGCTGGTAGTATCTATTTTGAGCATCTTAGGACTAGAAAATAGCTAGTGAAAAGTCTCTAAAACTTGGAATTTGAAAAGGCCAGCATGTCTAGTATACGGTGAACTAAAGGAGTTACTTGGATGAGATAAGGGACCAGGTGCTATGGAAATCATAATATAGTTCAAAAATTCTACTGAAATTCATTAAAGTCCATACATTAGAGAAAGTGGGCCTCAAATTTTATGTTTTGTGAAATGTGAGGTTACTTTATTACAAGGTTAAGTTTAATTTTGACCAAAATGAGCCTGCCCAGATGAATCAACTCCAGTTCTAAATCCATCCATCTTTGCTGCTATTTGATGCCACCTGGCGGCAACTGTCCTTAGGCCACAACATCACATTAAGGCTGCTTCATTTCAGACCTTGACTGGGACAGCAGCTGTTACAATAGTGTCCTGATGAGCTGGTGCTCTTTGATGCTGGTTCATCTCAGAAGATGGAGCTAAGAGAATATTGGGCACTTGGGAACCATTCTCATTCCTAAAGCAGAGCTGCCTCCTGTTTACTTGCTGGTCTTGCACTCTTCTTTTCTCATCTCCCCAAAGAAAAACATTTCATTCCCCCTCAGTTTGAGAATAAGGGCAACACAGAAAATGAGACCCAAGTGCTTCTGAAATTGTGTTGCATTTGGTTTCGGAGAGTCTTTCATCCCAGGATTTCACTGTAAGGATGGCTCTTCATTTTGATTTTGTGTTTAAGACATTTGATTTATAACATTATTGAATATTTTAATTACATATGTGTTCGTCTCTATCAAGGTCTATGAACTCCTGAAAAGAAGGAACAGTTCTTATTGAACTCTGTAACCCTGGTAACAATGGGCTAAAAGAAAACCACTTATATAAATAATACCCTATTTCTTTTAACACTCACCAAAAAGATCTAGAAGCAAGAATTATTGTCTCTGCTTTAACGATAAGGATGAAGAATCCAAAAATCATACAGCAAGGAAGGGGACATCTATGAATTCAAGCCAAAACCATCTGAAAATACAAGTCAAATGACCATAAAAATGGGTAATTGAAGGGTTATAGATGAAAAACTTATTTGGTGCTTTTGAAATATGTAAATGAGATCAGTGGCACTTATTTTCTAATCAAAGTAAGTATTCAAGATGATTGGATATCATATTTATTCTCAGGTAGTAAGGTCACACTCAGTCCCAATTTGGGACCTCACAGAAGTACTTGCCAACACCAATCATTCTATCCCTGCTGTTCAGTTAGGTTCTAGTTTGTAATTCTCTTCCCTTCATCAGTGTTTTACTTAGTGACTTGTAGTGAACACCACAGGAAAATGAATGCCTGTGAAATTATAGCTGAGCAAGGGGGAAAGATGCCAAATGCAGAGCCTGTTTCAATTATTTATTAATAAGGGTGTTATCTTTTTTCCAAAAATATTATGAAGTTAGTCTTTTGCTTTTCCATGGTGAATATGTGTCCATCTGTGCATGTATAAAATAGAGGCCATCATGGCTAGATTTTGGAAAAACTTACTTTTGTCAGATGATGATTCATTTTTTTTTTTTTTGCTATTTTACTACCAGTAAGTCAGTTTTTTTTAACAAAATATATGTAATTATGTATAGACTGTGGAGGTTATAAAAAGGAAGAAGTAAAAGTACAAAGTGCCAAGTTTTCACAGGGGGCTGCCAAGATTCTGAGCCCATTAGAGAATCGTGCTGTTAAACCAGTTAAAATAAAATCTAAGAAAATAAAAGTTACATGCTATTTTTTAGCTTGGGCTCTGATATCTGAGATGAACAATCAGTTTGCAGATGCTATAGCATTTAAACATTACAATGATGCAGCCATTGTTTTCTCCATTGCAGTTCCTTGGACTGAAAACTATTAAACCTGGTAACTAGTAAAAAGGTAGAGTCAAAGATATTGTGTTTCATTTTATTTATCTTTTTTTTTTTTCAGTACTAGTGTCTCAGGGTCTGCCCAGCCCTGACAACCTCACTCCTACTAAGCATGTTGGATCCGCCACCCCCTCACACTCACCCCCATCCCCTCTTCCCACCTCCTAATCCCTAATCCTGTTCAGAACTGAGTGTGCCACCCCATCCATCGGGAAATGTAAGAACTTCCATATATATTAGTTGTCATCTTATCAAAAATAAAGACATAGAACTTTATAGCCTTTAATTGTAAGCAGATTAATGGCAAACAATTGACCTGGCAACATCATTTAGTTAGTATATAAAGTGGTACTTGATTCAAAGTAAGGTTTCTCAGAACTGGTGTAATTAATGCTGCTAATTTTAATTGTTAAAACATTTACCTTAGGATGTTTGTTTTTTGTGTATGTTTGACCTGTAGATAGGCTGTACAGAGGGCATGGAGTCAAAATGGAATAATAGGATATTCTTTGATTTTGACCCCTTTCTCATGAGGTCAGCCTCTCCAGCCTGGTGGGATGGATTCATTTATCCTCCAAGCTTGAGATACAGTGAACCAGGTAGAAACTGCTCTGCTGGGTGGGAGGGGGGGTGGGGGATGGGTCCAGGCACCATTTAGAGGCAGCAGCCACTGTTCACCTCTAGCCAGTTGTTGCCATGTGGTAATGTGGGTACAGTGTTGCCAGATCGATTTTTTGGTTTTTAGAGATTTAGAGATGCCAAGAATCCAAACTTTGCATGTGAAATTTTAAGGTTTTCACTGCTGATATTTAATCCGCTTGTCCGATAGAACTCTGTTGCCGAGCAAAACCATACCTCAGGCATGGGTTGTTTCTGGTCCCAGGGCTGCCACATCATGTGTTCTTTGGCTGCAGAGGTAGGTACAGGACTCGTGCCGTTTTCTTTAGGACAGGAAGCTCTTCTTAGGCAACTTCTTTTTACAGTGGTCATTCTTGTCCCATCGTAGTAATAAGGGCTAATTTACAATTCGTTTGTTCCTTGGCCTATGTCATTAAGAAAAACTAGAGGGTAAGTGATAATAATGATCCTGGTGATGGCAGTGGAGTGAATTCTTTTCAAAAGAAAGGTTTCCAGTCAGACATGATGGTGCATGCCTGTAGGTGGCAACCTAGGAAGCCACAGCTGGGGCCAGGGATTGTGGTTCGAGTCCCACTGGGGGCACATAGCAAGACCTAGTCCCCCCCAAAAAATAGCTGGGCGTGGTGGCACGTGCCTGTAATCCCAGCTACCTGGGAAGTTGAGACTGGGGATAGCTTGAGTCTGTGGTACCCTGGGCAGCATGAGCCTGCGGTTCCATGGGCAAAAATAGCAAGACTTAGTCTCAAAAAAAAAAAAAAAAAGAAGAAAGAAAAGAAAAGAAAGAAAGTTTTCCAGTAGCTTTGATGTGGGATAGGAATGAGGGTGAGACAACAAAGAACAAAGTAACTGGTCAACCTCTCTGAAGATTGATTTCACTTTTCATTCACAGTCTTGTGGGGACACAAATTATTCAATAATTGGTCTTTCCTGTTTGTTTCTAATTATACTCTAGACACATGCATTGCTTTTATAATACTGAGGCCTGCAATATACACAAGGTTTCTACTTTTTAAAAAAACATCTGTTTCTACTTTTTTTAAAAAAAAAATCTCAGTGTCTGGTACAAGTCAGGGGAAAAGAATAGGAGGGAAGTAGCTTATCAATGGTCAGCCCAAGATAAAAGAAGTAGATGAATAAAAGCTCAACATATCAACAGAGAGCCTATAGGAACATCACCAAAAGGAATCAGTTCCCACAAACTATGGGTCAACTGATTCTCTCCTGGAGAAACTTTCTTTTGTGCCACTAACTCCTTTCCGTTGTCTCCCCAAATGCCTGAATAATTAGGCTGCAGGAAACACAGAGCTAGGAGTCAAAAGACCTCAACTGGACTTCCCCTTGAGCAGTTTCTGTATGAGTCTTAGATTCATCATGTTTGAAGGAAGAATTTGAACCCTAATATGCCCAATTCACTGTGAGGGTGTAAAGATTAGACAATGTAGGGTGACAGTATGCTGAATATGATGTCCTGTCTCAGCTACCCTAAGGATCACGCTGCATAAAATACAGCATTTCACATCAAAAGACTCAATAAAGTCCTGATATGAGTTTGAGTTTGAAGGCAGAGCATCCTCCAGAGGTTACTCGGCATAGGTTGACACCTCCACTTTGCTTCATCACAGGCAGAAAGCAGCAAGTAAAGCTCTTCTGAGCTCAGTGACTAACTGCTTACAGACCTGGCTCTGGGTGGGTCCCTAGAAATGCTGTAGTGTCTCAGTGTAGGTGGTACTGATTTTCCCCCAAGAGTTATGAGTTTTTATGCCTGTCTCCCTCAACAGACAGTGGGGTCCTCAAGGGAAATGGACGTGAAGCTTCTTAATTCATAGAAGCAATATTAAAGCAGAAAGTAGTGTTGGACAGCAGAATCAACAGGGTATTTGACATTAGAAAAACTGGCCTTGAATCCAGCTCCTTGTGTACTATGTTATGATCTTGTAAAAGTAACATAAATTCTTGGTTTTCTTGTAAAATGGGGGCAATAAGTTCTGTTTTGCAGGGATACTGTGGAGATGAAACTATATAATAACTGGGAACTTAAAAGACACTAAAATGTTCATTTTCTTTATATCTCATCATCTAGTGCTGTCTCAGGACACAACATTAAGCAATGAATTTATGTGTATATACTTAGAAGTGGTGTGTGTGTGTGTGTGTGTGTGTGTTTCAGGTATGTCTGGTAATTGGCATTGTTACTCTTTAAATACCTGTTGAACTTATTTATGGAATATGCTGTTTGGTCCAATTGCCTGGGAGAACCTGAAAAAATTACTTGAATCATTATTTTTCTACTTTCCTGCATGAAGTAGGATGTTCATTGGGTTTAAATTTTTCAGACTGAGAGTTCAAGTTCAAAAAGATTTTTCATGTGACCTACCAATGTTGACTAAGCTACTGTTTAAAAAAGTAATAAAAGCGAATTCACAGCCAGACTTAACAAGCAAGGCTGTGACAATTGGACTTTGCTGGGATTCCAAAATGCTGCAGTGTGATGACCTTTACTAGAACTAAAATTGCACTGCTTCTGGGAGGCAGGAAAGCCCCCTTTGCAACTGACTTAATCCCCAGGCTACATCATTTATATAGATTGCTTGCCTGGGTCCTATCATCTCTGGAGTGTATGACTTTGATGGGGTGGCATAAAAATTTCACTCATCTGTTAGTTTATGATTCAGTGACTTATAAGCATGTAAAATTTAAATACTCTTATTTATCACCAATGTTACAATGACTAATCCACACAATTGAGAAGAGCTGTGGTTTCTCTATAGGTATTGCCAAGGATCATGTGACAAATCATAATGCAACCATGTCATCTAGAAGTCATCTCTGAGTGATCCTCACATCATGTAATCGAGTCTATGTCATGTGGCTTCTCTAGATACCTAAGTGGTTTCACATGTTGAGTGGTGGTTTGTCAAAGAGAAGTGCCTTATCCTCTCCATTTCTACTGTGTATTTTATTTTATTTTTTAATTTATTTATATATAAATTTCACAGCATTGTAATCTCAAGAATTTGCCCCCCTCACCCTCCCCTCCCTTTCCCCCCCTTTCCCTCCTGCTCATAGTTATGTGCCTCATTTTGGTGCTTAGCTTGTTTTGACTTTCCTCAAGGCTTTTGTTTGTTTTTTTTCACTATATCCCATATATTAGTGAAGTCATTTGGTTTCTGCCTTTTTCTTTATGGCTTGTTTCTGCTAATATTATTTCTTCTAAATACACCCATGTTATGCAGTCGTCAAATTTGTCATTTTTAATTGATGAGTAATATTCCATCGTGTATATATACCACATTTTTTTTTCATCCAGTCCTCTGTTTGGGAGCATTTAGGTTGTTTCCATGACCTTGCAATTATAAATTGTGCTGCAGTAAACATCCGGGCACAGGTATCCTTTTGTACCCACATTGAGGTCTCTTTTGGGTAGATTCCCAAAAGAGCAATTGCTGGGTCAAATGGTAGTTCGATTTACATTAGCTTGAGGGGCCTCCACACCCCTTTCCATAGTGGTTGAACTAGTTTACATTCCCACCAGCAGTGTAGTAGTGTTCCTTTTTCTCCACATCCTCGCCAGCAATTCTTGTTGCCTGTTCTTTGGATGTGGGCCATTCTTACTGGTGTAAGGTGATATCTCATTGTGGTTTTGATTTGCATTGCCCTTATTACTAGCGATGTTGAGCAATTTTTCATGTGCCTGTTGGCCATTTGTATTTCCTCTTTGGAGAAGTGTCTTTTTAGTTCTTCTCCCCATTTTTTGATTGGGCTTTTTGTTTTGCTTTTGTTTAGTTGTGTGAGTTCCTTGTGGATCTTCGTTATTAAACCCTTGTCACTCATGTGGAGGGCAAAAATTTTTTCCCATTCGGTTGGGCATCTTTTAGTTTTTTATTTTGTCTCTTTTGCTGTACTGAAGCTTTTCAGTTTGATGTAGTCCCATCTGTTTATGTTTTCCTTCATTTTTTGCTGTCTGTGGATGTTTCCAGAAATGGATTTCTGAACTGTAGTTCATGGAGAGTTTTGCCCAAGTTTTCCTCTATGTATGCTATGGTTTCAGGTCTGATCTCTAAGTCTCTTAACCATTTTGAGTTGATTTTTGTACATGGATTAAGGGAGTTTTCTTGGTCCATTTTTTTGCATGTCTTAGTCCAATTTTCC
>PVHY01003452.1:0-85818 GCA_004024945.1 Uropsilus gracilis | reverse complement strand
GAAAATTAGTTGACTATATATGTATGGTTACTTGTGTATTTTTACTCCTTACTCTCACCTTTCTAAATCATAGACTCTCAGGTGGACTCACAGACCAGTTCTGGCTCTAGGTGCTTTATGAACAGCCCTAACACTGAAACACCTCTTCATACCAAATGTGCATGGGCTGTTGTGGAGCCAGGGCCAGACCAAGCAGCATAAATGCTTCTTGGGAATCTTATACTGATGTCCTTCTATCTGTTTGGATATTTTTTCTCCTGAATTTATTTTCTGCTACACAGAATTGGGTGGGCTAGGGGAGGGGTTGGTGGAAGAAGAAAGATACTGTTCTTCCTTTGAAAAACACAAATTAAAAAACTTTGTGAATTCAACAAATAAATGGTATTTTTTCCAGGATAGCTTTTTCATTATGATGGTTCTTGTCTGCCATTATACAACATAAAAGAATTTTTCTCTGGGTGTAATCAGATAGTTACAGAATTATGGTGAAGCTTTCAAAAGAATTGATTTACTTAAATTCTTCATTTTATTGGGGGCTGAAGCCTGTTTTACTTGAAGGTAATTTATCTTATTTATCCAGTCTGCATAAATACCTTCACTGAGTAATGCAGACTATGGGAATATTCAAAGCGGACTCATTATTAAAGAGACAGATTTATTTTATTGCAGGGATAAATTGAAACCTTACTTATGTTTCTTCCCTTAAGCAGGAAGTCAAAGCATCATTCATTCTTAACCAAAGGTTCTTAAAATCATAAAACATATCAGGATTAGATAGAATGGGTGTGGGGGGGAGAACATAGCATTTTGTTACCCTTGACAGCCTGGTGATGACCAGGCTGGTAGTTTGGTGAGCAACACCAAACACCGAACTAGTCACCCTTGATGATAAGAGAAAAAAACAGTTTGAATCTTACTATATTGTGTATCAGAAGTATTGTCATATGGAAATTATTTGCTCTCTTTAGGACTTGCTTTTCTTATGTGTATTCTCTATATTTTGTTAAGTAAAATGCTTTTTGGCTGCAAGCAATAGAAAACTCAAGCAATTATGACTTAAAAAATCCTTAATGGCAAGAAATATTGTGATTTGTAATCCCAGGGTTGGTTTAGCATCTCAAGGATCTCACAAAACTAGAGTGGTATGCCTGTGACTTTCTGGGATTTCTCCCACAGCATCAAGATGGCTGCACATCCAGCCATTCAAGGTTCCCATCCTAGTTGCTAAATAGAATGGTTATGACCGAAATTCTTTCATTCCACTAACAAGAAAAAAAAATTGAGTGCAGTGTAGTGATTGGTTGTATTAATTCATGCCATATGTATTGTTCATGCCACCTATGATCTTACTGATTTTCTTTGTATCTATTTAATCATTCTCAGTCCCTGCCTAGATAGTCTATTACTGAAATAGTAATGTTAATGTCTCTAGATTTGTACGTTCTCCTTTATTTCTTTGTTTTTTTAAATTTTATTCCCCCTCCCACTCCTTTGTTTTTTAAATCTATCTTTAAAGCATTGCCCCTAAGAGCACTCACTATTTAAGATTGTTATATCTCTCTGATAAATGGAGTCTACCTTTTTGCCTTTGCTAACTTTCCTTGCTTTTGAAGCCTATTTTTATATAAATATAGCTATTTCACCATCCTTTCACTATATATATATATATATATCAAGTCATTGTTTTGTACACTTTAGATATATTACAATATTGGCAATTATACCTCAATCAAGCTGAAAAATATAGCCATTACAACTTTCTTATTATTCATGTCAGCATGATATATCTTTATACTTCTTTTATATTTGTGTGTGTGTGCTTTTGTGTACTTCCCTGAAAGTATATAATGGGATCCTACTTTCTTTCCTATTTTGACAACCCTTGCCATTAGTTGACTGTTTTAGTAAATTTATATTTAAAATGAATATAAATATTGATATAAATATGGTTGGGTTGTATTGCACCATTTGTAGCTTTTTTCCTATTTGTCTGACTTGTACATTCAAATGACTTCTGTGCTATTAGGTTCCTTGTTTTTTCTTTTTTGAATACTTTTCATATTTTCTCTAGGGATTACAACATTCATCTTCATCATTCTGCTTTTATTTCCTATCATACTAAATTAGCACAGTTCCTAAGTGGACTAGATTAGTTCATTTTTCACAGGACTCATTATTTAGGATTGTGTTGTAATTCCTCAGTATAATTTCATTTACCAGCTCCCTGTCCTATCATTGTCATTTGTTACATCTACAACAGTATAACAACTGTTTGATTTAAAGTCATTTGTAATGACTTTAAAGTCAGTTTAAGAAGTTAAGAGAAAAAATAGTTGCAATATTTCACATATTTATCATTGACAATGAGTTGCATCTCTTCTAGTGGATCTAAGGTACCATCTAGCTTTTTCCCCTGCAGTCTTAAGAAACTTACTTAATATTTCCTGTACTGTCAGTTAGCTGAACTTCTGCTCTAGTTTATCTGAAAATATCTTCATCTTTCCTTTATTTTTGAAAGCCAGTTTTGCTGCATCTAGAATACTGGTTGCATAAACCATTCACACTGAGTGTAACTCAGGTGCTATTAGTTTTTTATTTGTTTCATCTGGTTTCTGTTTTTTCAATTTTATTCCTGCTATTTCCTTACTAGTTATAAATGTTTTGTTACTTTATAATAACTTTATAGTTATAATAACTTTATAGTTATTATAAAGTAACAAAACTTTATATATTTCTTTTGAGTTTACAGTATGTCCTTTAGCTTATATTGTCAATATTTGAGTGATCACTACCTCATGTATAATCTTTCTATAGTCTTTAACGTAAGACTCATATGATAGTCTATTTCCATTTCTTCCCTTTATGCTATTGACACTTTATTTCACATATTTTAAACCCCCAAATCACCATTTTTGAATACAATAGTCAAGCATCCTAAAAAAAAAATCTAAATGAGAAAATAATTTTAAATGTCTGATAAAAACACATAATTTTTCATGTTTTCGTGCAGATATTTCCAGTGTTCACACCCTGTGTTTATCAGTGCTTTCGTCTTTTAACATTTTCTTTCTGCCGGAGGACCTCGTTTCACATAGCATGTAGTATGAAAAGAATGGTGATGATTTCTTTCAGTTTTTATGTGTCCATAATTAGTTGATTTCACTTCATTTTTTTAAAAATGTATGTTTACTATGTATAGAATCCTAAGAGGGCAGGTTTTTTTTCTTTCAATGATTTAAAATTCTTACTTCACTGTCTTTTCCCTTACCTTCTTTGTCTAAAAAAAATATGTTGACACTCTTATCATTGTCGTTGCATCTCTTTCTCTCACTGCTTTAGATTTTCACTCTTCCTCTGTTTGATTATTATGTCCTTGAATGTTCTGTTCTTTGTGTCTCTTGTACCTGGTTCTCATTGAGCATGTTGTGTCTGTTTGCTTTTGCATTTCAACATATGTGCCCTAATTTTAATCAATAGATCTTCAACATGTTTAACATGTTTCTCTTCCTGCTCCTTCAGAGACTCCAATTATATTGGGTCACTGACTTTTCCTATCGTGCTTTGATTCTCCTTTTATTTTCAAAGTATTTTTTTATTTCATTTTGTGTAGTTTTAGCATGTAGTCAGCCAGTAAATTCTACTATTTAGTATATTTCTCATCTCATACATTCATTGCATTCCTTATCTCTAACTTGATTTGGAAAAAATATATAATCAGTGTGTCTGTAATCTATAATATATGAACTATTTTCATGTTTCTAGTTAACTACATTAGAATATAAGAAGTCACATTAATGCTGTCTTATTTTCTAATTCTAATATTTATTTCAGTTGTATTGGTGTCCAATGACTTTTTCCTTTACTTTCAGTTAGTTTCCTGTTTCTTTATCTTAATATCCTTTGATTCAATGACAATTTACCTTTTTTGATAGGATATTTTCATATTCCTGCGCTTTTTTTATGGGACACGATATAGGAAAAATAAACAAAAGCCACGAGGAAAAGTCAAAACAAGCTAAGTACCAAACTGAAGCACACAACTTCAGGCAGGGGGGAAAGGGGAGGGATGGTGAGGAATGGGGGGGGGGGAAATCCCTGGGATTACAATGATGTGAAATTTATATATAAATAGATTTTTTTAAAATACCTTAGACCTGTTATAGTTTTTTTAGGTTTTTGGCTAGGACCAGAGCAGTGTTCAATATAGAGCTAATTATTCTCTACTACTAAGGTAAGACTCACAGTGTACGCTATACAGTGTTAACCAGTCTAGCTTATAGAAACATGGACTTTCCCCATCTCCTTATGTGAACATAAGATACTATTTTCTAATTTGGGTGCTCTTCTTCTGCTTTGGGTATTTTTATCACACCCTTTTTAAATCAGCACTCCAAAAATTACTTGAAAGTGACTCTTTACAGGATTCCAGAAGTCTAAGTACTGATCTCTCCTCTCCAGTATTCTGTGTTGGTCCCTCCATACCCTTAACTCCTCATCCCCTATCACCATGACCCAAACCTGTCTGTAGTCAATGAATTAGGACAGTTGCAGGACTCTCCTCATTTCCTTATGTTTCTCTATTTAATATTTAAAAATGTTTACACATAGATTTTGATTTTATCTATGTACGGTATATGAGTATAGTTTGCTTTCTGCTTGTTTATTCCATGGGTGAAATTAATAAATGACAGCTATAAATTGGTGCTGAGGAGAAAAAAGAGTTTGATAAATATTACATATATGCATATATACATAAATTATGATATTTGGATAGAAACATTATGTATATGCATATGTACATAAATTATGATATTTGGATAGAATGAATATAAGTGAAGAAACCTTATATGGGTTTCTTAATTACCTTAGCTAACCCATAGAAAATAGTTCACATATTTGTGTTAGATATAAATGTAGATCCGAGAACCCGCAGCCTAGAGACAAGAGTTGAAATGGAAATAAATTGTTATTTTATGGAAAAATTTAAGAAAATCTTGTTTAGAAAATAAACAGACAAATGAATGACTTGAGATAAAATTCGATATAAACAACCAGGAAGAGACTGACTTTCTTATTGCAAATAAATAAAGATATTGACACCAGTGTCACTGACACCATTATTATTAGAAGGTGCCTTTTAACTTAATGGACCAAAATTAGTTACTAACCAGAACTTAAAAAGAGAAACAGTAAAACGATGACTATACATTTTGTGTAGCAATTAATTGACTTTCCAGCACTTGTTCATATTTTGTGCTTTGTTTGTGAGACTGACAAAACTTTCTTTTTTAATTGTAATTTGACTAATGAAGAATCTAGAGTACAAAGTGGTTACTGAAACCTTCACCAGTCCTTCAAAGGTTAGTAGCACATGAAGAGCTGAGCACAAAGGTCAACCCTCTCATGTGTTATACTACACATTTATTTTCCATGTGATGAATTGAAGCCTGCAGACTTGGACTGTCTGTGCATAGACACATAGTTCCTCCATGGCCAAGTGAGAATTAAAATTTAAAGAACATTAATTATTACAGCCTAATGAATATCTGTCTAGCATTGCAGAGCAGCTTTACATTGATCTCATACTGTCTTTAATGTGCCATGTGCTAGGTGATGTCACCCTCTTCTAGGAGCCAAGAAAACAAATTCACAAAAAAAGATAAATTGCTTAAGATCAACAGCTGGGAAGTATTTGAGTGTCTCTAGCTATAAAACTTTTCTCACTTGCAATTTTTTTAGGTAAGATTAGCTTATAACAATATATAGATTTCTGATGTATACAATTGACATCTGCCTACCTACCTCTCTACCTCTCTGCCTAACATTGTGTTCAGTGTTACAATTGACATCTGTCTACCTACCTCTCTTACCTCTTTGTCTAACATTGTGTTCAAAAGTGAAAATCAACTTTCCATACTTTACCATACAATTGACCCCTCTTAAACCTACCTACCTACTCTCCTCCATTCTGGTAACTACCATTTTGTTCTTACTGCATAAAAGCTTGGGATTTTTTGTTGTTGTTTTAATTGTTTGCTATATCTTTTTCTTTCATGTATAAGAGACATTATACAATTATAGAGTATATTTCTTTTTCTGTATGACTCATTTCACTTACTTTAATCTCCTCCAGGTCCATTCATGCTTTTGCAAATGGCAAGTTATCACGTGTTGTGTGTGTATCAGAGTAGTATACCACAGCACATACATATACCTCTATCCATTCATTCCTCATTTAGCTTTCCAAAAACAAACATGGTTATTGTGAGTAGTACTACAGTGAACATAAGGGTGCATATATATTTTTCATTAGTGTTTTTACACCTTTAGGTAAATACCTAGAAGTAGGTCATATGGTAGATCTATTTTTAATTTTTTGAGGAACCTCCATATTCTTTCCCATAGTGACTGCACCAATTTATATTCTTACCAACAGTGCACAGGGTTTTTTGACAATACTTATTTTCTTTTTACATTTGAAAATAGCCATTCTAACTGGTTTGAAGTGAAATCTCAATGTGGCTTTGCTTTACACTTTCTTAGTGATAAGTGAAGTAGAACATCTTTTCACATGTCTGTTGTTTACTTATATATTTTCTTTGGTGGCATGTCTGAACATTTTTTAATTGGGCTGTGTATTATTTTTGTTCAGTTGTTTACATATTAGATGTAGATATTGTATTTAATATGTGGCTTGAAGATACCTTTTCCCATTTCATTTTAATGGTTTATTTCGTTTTACAGAAACTTTTTG
The DNA here is from genome assembly GCA_004024945.1 of Uropsilus gracilis. Lineage (NCBI taxonomy): Eukaryota > Metazoa > Chordata > Mammalia > Eulipotyphla > Talpidae > Uropsilus > Uropsilus gracilis. The sequence continues at coordinate 79,064 of PVHY01003452.1, read as the reverse complement.
TTTTGATGTAGTCCCTTTTGTCAATATTTTCTTTTGTCTCTTTTGATGCTGGATACTACCCCATTTGTTGGATGCAAATTCATAAAAACATAGTAAGACCAATATCAAAGATATGATCACCTATGTTTCCCTCTCTGTACTTTATAATACATGGTATTATGTTCAAGTCTTTAACTCATTTTGAATTAAATTTATTATACACCATTATATAGTGATCTACTTACATTTTTCTTAATTGTAGCCATCCAGTTTTCCCAGCATCACTTATTGAGAGACTTTCCTTTCTCCATTGTATTATCTTTGTTTCTTTGTCATAAATTAGTTTGCCCACATATGTGTAGCTTTATTTCTGGGTTGTCAATTCTATTCCATTCAGTGTGGCTGTTTCAATTCCAATATAATACTGTAAAATTTAATCCTGATCACTGTAAAATATAATCCTGATCACTGTAAACTTTGTAGTTTGAAGTCAGAAAGCATGATACCTTCTTTTTTGTTATTTTCCCCTTATAGATTGTTCTGGCTATTTGAAATCTTTTGTGGCTTCATACAAATTGAAGGGTTTTTTGAAGAATGCTGTTGGGATCTTAAGAATTATGTTGATTTTATAGATTTATTTAAGTAGGTGGCCATTTTAATGATATTGATTCTTCCAACCTGAGCATGGACCATCTTTCCATTTCTTATTGACATCTTCAATTACTTTCAACAATGTCTTTAGTTCTTTTTTGTCCTTCGTTAAATTCTTTCTATTCATCTGTTCTGAGACCATAATTTCAAACCCACTCACTCTCAACCACTACTTATATTTCTCTACTGTTGAGACCTTTCTTAATTTTATTTTTATTCTTTAAATCACAACCTTGGTAAATGGCTTTTGGGACACCTCCCCCTTCCTTCTCCCTCTATTTTTTAACTTGGTTTTAGTATTTTTTAGACCCATTAGCTATACTTGTTAACAGTTTCATTTTCTTGATTTTTATTACATTTCTGTTTATTCATTGCCCACTGTTCTTAGTCCGGCAAGTATGGTTGCAATTATTAACATATACTCCTAATCAGGCATTTCCCACAATTCAGTTGAATTGGGTTTGGTGTTGGTCCTGAACTAAACTGTGCTCAGTGGATGGTACTGTGGGTCCAAGTTTGGCATGTGAGTATGTGAAGTTGCTGGAAAGGCTGGTACATCTGTAATACCTGCCATATTGGTGTTCACTGAACCAGCAGCAGCCATATTGTCATAAGACTGTTAATCTGTTGGATGTGTGACATTCAGGTAACTAGCTGTGGGGCAGGAAGAACGCTGGGATAGCTGGGGCCAGCTGGCAGTGGTATCTGTGTTAGGTATCATAGGCGCTGGAGTTGGGGGTCAGTTGGTGCCAGTAGAGGCCTCATTGGAGCACCTAAAACTGCACTGGGTCCTTTCAAGCATGAATTGTCTTTTGTTTTGATGATTAATTTTGCTGTGCAGAAGCCTTTGAGTTGAATATAGTCCAACTTGTTTAGTTTTGCTTTTGTTTGGCATGTCATTAGAGACAAATCCACAAAGATATCACTTAGACCAACATCAAAGAGTTACTATGTTTTCTTCTATATATTTCATGTTTCCCATTGTACTAAGGTGTCAAAAGCTTACAATGGAGAAAGAATAATTTCTTCAGTATATGCTGTTGAAAAACAAGCAACCGAAAGAGTGAAACCAGACCACAACCGTAAATCGCATACAAAGATCCATTCAAAATGGGAAAAGAAAATACTTAAGACTGAAAGTCATAAAATACACAGCAAAAAGCATATGCTTATTGTTACCTTGACTTGATTTTTATGACAAAATTTCTTCGTCTTTTTTATCAGCTTGTAGAATCAATTATCAGTTCTAACATTTTTTTCCTAGAACTTCCGTCTGCATGAGTTCTGACAGGAGAACTGTTTTCCCCTTATATTGGAAATGGTCTATGAAAATAGGAAATGTTGGTTATAGCAATTAAAAAGAAATCTTCAGATTTAATAATACCCAAAGATTTGATGACCACTTAGTTTTGTTAGAAGAGTGTTATGCTATATAATCTCATAAGGAGTTGGGCAGATAAAGTCTTTGCTCTTTTGATCAAGGTTCCCTGTATGTTAATCTCTGATGGGTAGGTAGAGATAACATAGAGGTTCATATGAGATATTTTCTGTGAACCTTAACTTCTAGCTCTAAAGTTAATGCTCAGTCATGTGGAATCATACACTGGTAAAGTAGCTATGGTCAGGAGATGATCTCAGGGAGATGGAGGCTTTAGCCTATTTACTTCAGTCTCTCTGTTTCATTATCGTTTTAGTTTCCTTCAATTATTCTGATGAATGCTGTGCTCTGTGAAATCCTATAAGGCAACAAATATAAGAATCATGTTAATGTTTGCTATACTTGTGATTCTATCAATTAGGAAAAAATTGTAATTTTATGGGGTATATATTACAGACTCATAGACTATCTTCCTGAATGTTTGCAATTATCTCACAATAACCACTAGTTTCCTGATTATAAATCAATAGCTTTCTACCTTAAGTTTTATTAACAGTGACACATTGTCCACAGGATAGGGTATTAATATCCCATACAATAGAAGAAATAATGTTTTGCTTGAGTCTTTTTTTTCAGCAGTCATAAGAAATTTTATTTTATCATTCCCAGTCATCAGATGAGAAAATATGTTGGTAAACAGAGTTTGAAGTTGTTTCCTCTCCAAACTCCATGTTCTTAGTTATGATTATCATTTTAATTCCTCTTTTCCCTGATTGACTCCAGGTGTCAGTAGAACAAGGGATTTATATTTTCAAGTTTGTAATAAAAGGGCATAATACAGTGCTTATATATGTGAGCACAATGGATTCTGAAACAATGAATACATCAAAAGTTTTTCTTCAGGACTCAGCCCCCTCAGTTTATTAATCCTTAGGAAAGATTTAATCCAGCTATAACTCCAGCTACTGCTTTATTGCAATAAATTTGAAATATACACAGTATCTCCTTGAAAAAGCTTTAAGAAAAATTTGATTGATCTTATAAATTGTCAAACAGAAAATATGGGAGGGAGATCAGATGAATGGAGATTTAGTCAACTCAAGAAACTAAAATTTCACAGGAATACAAAGAATTGTTTTCATATGGATTTTGAAAGCAAATTCACTGTAAGTTGCAAGTAGGATTCAATGTTTTGCTTAGAACAAATCCTGTAAAAACTGGAATAGGTATCTGTTTATTATTATGAATAAGAAACTCACTGTATAGGCAGAATTCTTCATTGAAGGCAATTGCAACTATGATCTTTTTATTACCTAATTTGCCACCTTAAAATATCTAAGATCAAGCATTGATACCAAGTACTAAACAGAAGCAATTAGCCATCTTTTAGAGGTGACTAACATAAAAATATTAAAGCAACCCAGTTATTTTTAGTTTTCCAAAATAACACCACATCTTACTAGCTTGCAAACAGCAAGAAATCCTGATGTACTTTGAGATCTGTTACAATACGTTTCATTGTTACATTCATTCAACCTGGTTGCCATTTGATTCTTTCATGTCTGTATACTTTTAAGGGGGACTTCATGTTGTTTAACACTAAGATGTTGACTGTATTATTAAGGAATTTGCGTTTGAGTGATGGACATTAAGATAAATTACTGTGAAAAGAAGAAGTGTGCGAAATAGATGTGTGTGTATAGTCTGAGTCACAAGGCTATGGAGAACCTGCCTGTGAGGAGGAGTTCAAGAAAATGCTATTTCTTGGTGTATGAAGGATGTATGTACATTCCCCTTTCCCGATTGGGAGCACATGGATGTCACCTCTGTACCAATCACAATACAAAAATCATTCTTGGCATATATTTTCAGCTAAGTAAACATTTAGAGAATCAAATGAATGTGTGATCTTAGTGAAACTTCCTTTGTTATTCAAGAAGGTAATATAACTTGGTGATAAACATGGGTGCTAGCTAATTCTGAAGCTGATGTCTTGTTATTTAAGATATCAACTGTATGACTCGGGCTAGATGGTGAGCTGTTTATAGCAGACACTTGACACTGAGGATACAGGGAAAAATACCTAGGTCCTGCACTCAAGAAATTTCTGAAGCTCATGCTTCCTCTGCTAAATTTTCAGGTCTGTACTGCATTAAATTGGGAGTTAGGCAAAACCTAAGTCTTGATATAGGAAGAAATAATTTTTTTGTGTGTTTGTTTATTTACTTTGGGGTGGTTGGCACATGGTATGATGCAGCAAAACTCCCTGATTTATCACGCAACCTTGAGAGGGAGTCAGATTCTAGAGTGAACTCAATGACCTCACACTCAGACCATCTGTCTTACTTGTTTACCTATAGCAAGTGCTTACTGGGAGAAACAAATTTATGATGACAAAGATAATCATCACATGTTTATAATTTTAAAGTCCAAACCCTGCTAAAAAGCCTCTGAGTGTTTTCTATATCTGTGCTGGTTGCATCTCACACTACCTTGACTATACAGAATAAATAGTTTTAGGAACACCATGAAAATGTGAGCACCATGAAAGAGCACTTTGGTTGTATGTGAAATGAAAGGTCTGGTTACAGTTAAAGCCTGAAAGAAGACATGTACAATGCTGATGGCAGGTGCTGGAGTGTAAGGAGCCTGGTCATTCCCAGTGAGTCCTGGAATCTTCTGGGGGAAGAGTAGTTCCCAGGCAAGGGGCTTCTCCACTACTTCTCCCTTTTAATTGAAAGCCAAGTATCCTATTGTCTCTCTGGAAGTTGTGGATGTTCTATCTTCATTTCTTGTGAGAATCTCCTGTGATACACAGATAGTGTCTATCCTGTTGGATCCTGCCAGCTTTTTACCTGTGCTCATAATTTCATTCTGGGACTTAGAACATCTATGAATTAAAGAAAAACAGTTGCACACCATTTACCAGTGCTGCCTTGGGTAAAAATCTCCCAGTCAATCAAGGACCAAAGGAGATACTTACAGAGAGTATTTTCCTCCAGATTGGGGTGATTTTGAACAAGAAAGGGGTAGCCAGCATTTACTGGGTATGTCATAAGCCAACAGTAATTGGGCTATTCTTGTTATTTAAGAAGCTTTAACTCCGTGTTTCCTGAAAAAGTAATTATGGCTAGATGGTTGTTATCTAAATCACCTTTGTGGTCAAGAAGTGGCCGGTCTGTGTGGGTTGTGACTAATTTTGGGGAGCTTTGGATTTAAATATTCAAGGTAGAAATTGTAGTTGCTTCACTACAGGAAGGTTCTTCCAGTCTAACTTGGAGAAGTTAATCCTGAAAATGTATCTTCTAGTTATATGTATGTCTAGGTGGCTTTTAATCCAAAAACACTTAATTGACTTTATAACCAGTAGTTATTCTTCCCTTTCTGGGAGACACATTTCCAGTCATTTCTCTATTTCAAATTTTCAAGTAGTTAGTCATCCAAGCTGTGTCCTATAGAACCACACACCTGTTAAGACAGTCTCTGGGGTTGTTGAAAATTTATTTTCTAAAGATTAATAATAAATGCACACATAGTCTGATTATCATGGGGAAGGCACCAGAGGTAGGTCACAGAACTGTGATGTGCTGAGTGATATAAATCATAATGAAGAAGATGAGCTGGTAATAATAGCTAACTGAAGTTGCCCAAAATAAAGGATTTCATCTTTTCTCTCTACTGAGCTGGGGTGCCAAGAAAGGAGTGGATTAATTTTGAAACTACATTCATAGCCCAGTGTACAACTCAGTTTGTCAAGGCTCAAGACTCTTGACAGCTGATTGCCCTTGAGATAATGTGTTCAGCTGATAACTGTTGAACAAAAACCCCTAAAATGCTAATTATTCATTATGTATTATATCCCAGCGTTAACTAAATGTCTAGTACTATAAGAGTGACATAGTTTAGATATGTTCAGGAGAGCAAGTAGAAGATTCCCAGGCAAAATGGCTATAGTCCGAGAAAAAATTACATGGAGACATTTATAACAAGGTGCCCCTGACATGTAGTCAGCTCATCTTTCTACATTGGTGTCAACTTCCTTCAGCTCAGAGGCAAGCCTTTGGGTTAGAGAATTTATGTATAACCCAAATGTTTTCTGATTCTAAAAAGTCAGGTTCTGGAGCAAAGAAAGTCCAGGAGAATTCTTTTCATCAGGAATGACTGAAAAATGAATATCTGTGATTGACTGTCATTCATCAAGTCTTGAAGTCAATCAGAAACTCTAAAAGAATTAGAATTGTAGTTTTCAGACTCTGCACAGTAGTTTCATGTAATTAATGACATTTCTAGTAAAAACACTCCCCAATGAAAATATTGCATATTATTATTCTCTTAAATTTTTCAGAGTTTATAAATATAACTATCTTTGACTATGGTACTGAAAATAATCAATTTAAAACTAACCATATGTTTCCTGAACTTATTCATTGATAGATTTTTTTTTTAAAGCAAACACCAAATGATGTCTTGGATTACTATTTTGGGAAGCAATGAATCAGAAAAGTCATTCAGCATCCATCTCAAAAAACAGTGCAAACATCCTTAGTCATTTTTGTGATTCAGCTAACATAGTGCCTGATGTTAGGAATGCATTCTTGACATTTCAGCTCTTATTCATTCATTGCTAAGTATATAAGCATCACAACAAAATGAAGCTTCCATGTGTTGAGCTTCTGGGGAAGAAAAGGAAGTTGTTTCATCCCATAATTTTTGCTTTAGGTGACTAACCAGCTCTAATTGCTATGTTGACATAAGCATGTTTTAGGTGTTTACTGAGAGGTTAGTGATAAAAGAAATTAATGTCCTGGTGGGCTTGTGTTTTTCTCTGAGGCAGATATTGATGAATGTACAGAGGGAATCATTGAGTGCCACAATCACTCCCGCTGCGTTAACCTGCCAGGGTGGTACCACTGTGAGTGCAGAAGCGGTTTCCATGACGATGGGACCTATTCACTGTCCGGGGAGTCCTGTGTTGGTAAGCAGCTTTCAGCCACGCCCTCCATCTATTTGCACTTTCCAGGAGGGGCAGCCTGCTTTTTATTCTGTTCAGCTCCCAGTGTTCAGATATGAGCACTCACTGGTTAAAGTCATCAATTTTTAAATTTCCTTCCTCTATCATTCAGGAATTAGGCCAGGAATATGCAGTGTTGGGATTAGAATTTTGTACAGAAATTGGAGCAGTAAGAGGACCAAAGCCTGGAAATATGTCATGGTGTCTAGTTCTTTCTAAAGGAAGCCAGGATAACTTGCTGGAATTTTGAACAGTTTGAAAGGCAGCTATGGGAGAGGAGGAAATTTTAGTGAAGTTAGAAAGTTTAGTTTAAAATCCAGTTATTCTATCAAAAAAAATCTGTGAATATGTAAAATTAGAATAGTAAAGTACATGTTGCTAGGATTGAATGGGATAGCATATATTTAAGCATTGTGAGATTTGAATTGATACTCATATTTAGCATTGTGTCATTAACCTAATTATTGTTGCTATTACCACCACTACCTTTCCTGTGTGATCTCTTTTCATGATTGATATGCTTCTGGTTCTGTTAAGTGTTGAACAGAGGAAGTTAGCAGATGGAATTTTCACCTTCTAGGCCATGCAATTTTCATGAAATCCAAAGAATTGATCAAAAATGTAATTGTTTCCTTGAGAAACTTGGCCAATCCAGTTCTTTCCTGTTATGTGAACTCAGCTGAATTCTTAATACTTATTTGGACACAGAGGGCAATTATTCTGACCATGTGGCCCCAAAGTTCAAATTGCTGAATTAGAAAATAGGAAATTGATTTTGAAAATTTGTTGTCTCTGCTCATCACATACTATTTGTGTTCCCTTAGGAGGTTGATGCTGAGATCCACTGATGCTGTTTTCCCTCTTCTCCCCTGAGGTTGCCCAAAAGCAAAGACAAATGAGAGAACAAAGGGAATATAGCATGAACTGTCCTCCACTGTCTTTGCTATTATTGTTGAGAGGAATTCAGGGAAGTGGTTGAAAGCATGCACCCTTGGACCAGTATTCCTGCAGTCAAAACACCAATGTTGTCTCTGCTAAGTAGGTTACCTTGATCAAGGAAATAGCCAGTCTATATCTCAGGTATCCCATCTGTAAAATGGAAATATAACAAAATTCATCAATTTTCAAATTTGGAAAAGTGTTATAACACATATGTTATAAATATATATGTTATGAAAATTGAATCACTATATGTTGAATGTTCATATAATGTTATTTTTTATTATCTTACTTATTCTTGTCTTTGTAGCACTCTGCCTCATACAACTTTTATTGTTAAAATAATGACTGGCAACTTTGAAGTGAGGTTTATATTTATCCTGGGTCTTCACATGCCACCTTTATATGCTACCAAGAACTTTTCTGTGCATAAAACTCAGTGTAAATAGATGCTATTTAACTACATCAGGGGTAAATCAAATGACTATTAATGCTGGATGGAGACAGAAAATTAACATACATGATAAATGTGGAGGCCAAAAATTATTTTTAAAACTGTATTGGACACCACTAAATGGGGTGACTGTTAGTTTTTTTTAATGCATCCTTGAGTTTCCAGATTATCTAGTTGCAGACTTTCCATGTTGTTGCACCTTCTTTGCCCTTATACATACTATCTCTCTGGCTATGATGGAACAGAATTCTGAATCAAAGATGATTCCCTTTCTTGATTAGGTGGCTTCCCATATGAATTTTAGTTCATTTTCCTAAATTCAGCATTCTTTTTTGTGTGTGTTTATGTGGCTTCACTTGTTACAAGTCATATAAATTGTTGGTTCTCTGACTGGAGTTGTTGGTTCTGTTTATACAGTGATATCCTTTGCTAGTTGGTGCTCACTAATGCGAAAGTGTGTCAACTTCATTTCCTTGTAAGCAACTCAGTCTTAGAAAGGAGGACACCTTGCTCCCAGACAGAAAGCTGACTTGGTATAAGTTGAGACTCAAGGTTAAGTTTGATTGCATCCCCCATGCCAGGAACAGTCCTAGTTTATGCCTGTTGAGCTGATGTAATCAGTAGTAGCTATCTGTCACTTTCATAAATGTTTGCAGGGAGAATGATCAGTGCTACAGTCACGTTAACAATTGACTTCTCACTGCCATGCTTAGAGGTTGGCCTGAAAGACTCCCGCATAACCTCAGGGGCACTTATTTCCTCCTTCATGAGCTGCTCCCTAGTCTGTTTGGCATCAAAGATTCAGTGAACTGGAATTCTGGTCAAGGATAAAATAATTGTTTCCATTGGTGGACCCTCATTTGTATAATTATTATTTGAATTGCATATTCTTTATTCACGTTCAGAAATACCTTTTAAAATGGCTTTAAAAAGAACATTTACCACCATTTAGTTTTTCTTTAGTAGTTGAGAGTACTATGTTGCTTCAGAATTTTTCTTGGTGAAACATATAAATCAGGTCATGTCACCTTATTACTACCACCTAACAACTTCCTATTGAATGGAAAGCAAACGTCTAACTTCTGCACTCTGTCTTTACTGTTTTCCCTGTATAAACTATTCAATCCCTGTTTCATTGCAGGGATTTCATCATGTTTTAATTCTTAGCTCAAACGTTACTTTTTTAAGGAGCATACCTGACCATACTACCTGAAATCATCCCTCATCATAACTCTTACATTTGGTATGGCATTTTCAATTCTCAAATTAGTCTGCCAATATAGGTATGATTGTCTCCTGCTACAACTATACAAATTCTTTCAGAATATGAACTTCATCTTTTTCAATACTGTATACCATGAGCTCCCAGAAAAACATAGGTGCATAGAAACAGAATACATTGGTATCAACTGATTTAAATAAGGAGATTCAAAGTCACCAGATAAATTCACATTTATTTTCTGTTTAGCTTGACATCACTCGTATAAACTATGATGCATAAGATGTTTAAAATCATGAAATCATGCATTTTAACCCAGATTTTTTTTTATTGATTTAGAACTAGTATATAAGCACTGTGCTAAGACTTCTGGGAATATAAGTGTGAATAAGATCTCTGTTCTTAAGGGATTTAGAACCCTGAATTATTCTGAATCATAAAAACATATCTTGATGGTGGTGAATATTAGCACACCAGAATAAGTTTTAAATAATGTCTGCTTTTATACCTATATTTTTAAAAGAGCAGCATTAAAACATCTTGGAAAAATTTTAAAGAGAGTGCCTTTATAACATGTGCTCAACTATGCTCCCCACCACCATCAAGAGTAGTGGAAATGGCATACATTATAATTTAAAATGTGGTACTTGTAGGCTTTTAGGAGAAGAGTCACATGTCACTCTTCAACAGAAAACACATCTTTTGTTGGATAAGGATAATAACACCTGCTCTGATGACTTCATCAGTTACTGTAAGCATCAGGTGTTGTTGGTGTCATTAAACAGCATTAAGGTGAGATTATTTGATGAGTGAAAATATTTGATTTGTCTCTTTTTCCTAATGCAGTTCATGACTAAAGAAATGACTAGACTTTGGTACTGTGGATAAATAAAATCCCCCATCCTTGAGGAGTTTATCACTTAGTCTTTCTCTCATTTGCTTGTGTATCTTGATAAAGCCAGGGGAAAGGGTGCGGCAGACATTTACCAACTGGCATTTGCAGAAGAGGTTGGTGGATGACAGGGCTGTGTTGTTTCTGTGTACTCCAGTACACTCTGTTTAGAGGTGGTGGTAGGAGTCAAGGATCCTTGGAGTTCAAACATAGAAGTTGTGAGCAATGCCTTTGAATCGGGAGGGCTGTCTAAGTCATTTAGAGATGAGAATTGTTAATGTTTAATTAACTGCATCATGTATAAAGTACAGAATTTTACATATTTTTGAGAATAAAAATCAAACTCTCCCAGATGTCAACCTTATTCTGCTCATTTTCATACTCTGCATGAGTACACAAACCTGCTCCTGCTACTCCTTAGCTTTTCCCTGACCATTCTTATATCCCCATTTCCACTTGTCAAAATCCTAATGAAGTTCTACTCCTTAAACTAGTGATTCTGAAGCCTGTTACACAGTATATTCACTTGAGTAGCTTTTTCAAAATATCTGTGATGGACTGTCACACCCTGGAGATTTGTGATTCAGTTGATCTGTTGATAGACAGACCATTTTTTTTTCAAGTCTGCAAGTGATAATATTGAGCTAGTGTAGACAAGCACTGTCATAGATTTTTCTCTATTAATAAAAAGTGTGTCCCTCTTATATGTCCACACAACCATTTATTTGCATCTGTCTTACAGAATTTATCAGATCAGACTTGTATTGATCATGTGCTTTTCTTTTACTCAAACAAAATATTCAAATTCCAGTAAAACCCATTTTGTTGATCAAGGCACACTTGACAATGACATGGCATTTCTTTGTTTCTCTATAGTCTTTCTGCTATAGGACTTGGTTGGGAGAAGCATGTTCCCAAAATCAGGAGTTGCTCTCTGCTTGTTGTAAATGGCACAATGAGGATGTCCTTGTTAGAGCAGCTGTTGCAATTGTCATCAACATGCAGAGCAACATAAAACAGTCAGAAGAGGTTCCTCTGCAATCTGGGAAAGGAGATTACAGTTTTAACTGGTTGTTACATCAAAGATGATTGAAATGACTTAAGAATAATTTGTGTTCTCTTGCCACTCCCAGTGCCTTGTTCTTCTAGGAGTGGAGATAAAAAGGGCTAGAATTTGAAAATATTCCCTGTGGCAAACCTCACTGAGGGCTGGTGAATAATGACACCTTTGAGGTAGTAGTATAATAGTTTGGAGAGGCGGAGTTTCTTTTAAATTTTAATTGACTGCCCAACACACACATTTACAATGTTGTGTACCCTGAGGGAGAGGTTTAATTATACTGCAGGCCTGGATTCAAATCCCAACTCTAGGCATTTGGCAGTATATTCAACTTCCCTAACACTTAGTTTCTTTAGCACGCAATGACTGAAAAAATACTTACTGATGGGATTTTTTCTGCTAGAACTATTCATATATGGAAATTTTCTGGAAAGTGGTAAATAGTAATGAATATTGAACCTCCCTTTACCTCAAAGTTCTCACCTGTTGTAGACAGTAACAGCAATCCTAATGAAAAGGTAACATTTATTGAGAGTTTATTTTGTGCTTGGCCCAGCTCTGTCAGCAATTTATGAAGGTTACCACATCATAAATTGCTATGGAATAATTGTGAGAATTACATAAGCTAATGTATTAAAACATACTGAACATTTAGGTTTGCAGTATTCAACAAATATTAGCTACCACCATCCCAGGGATTTCTTATATTATCCAATTTAGTTCTATATCCTAATGATGTAAAAGGAAAACCCTCTTATTATCTCTGTTTTAGCATGAAGAAAATAAGATTCAAAGGATTAACGTAATTTGTCTTGAATTTCACAGAGATCAAAATCCATTTGTACTGATCCCAAAGTTTCTGCTTTTAACCTGTTAAAATTCTGTTAGTTTCTGGAAGGGAGGAGACCAGGGATTTAAATACAGTGCTGGAGGCCAGAGACAAGACAAATAAGGAATGAAAAAAAAAAAATTCATGAGATTAAATGGAGAGTTGTGGTATTCTGTCTGGACCAGCAACTCTGGGAAACTATTTTAGCCACTGAATTTGAGGTCTGTTTTTGGAGCCATCCTGATAGATCAGAGGCAGTAGTTCAAGAATGTACCATGAAAATATAATCTTTGTCAATAATATTATCTGATTACCCTTCTTTGATGATATGTAACTGGGGTAGGAAGAGGTAGGGAGTGAAAATTATAAAAAATGGTGATAGGTATATATTTACCATATTTTTTCCTTCTTTTATCCCCTTCAAAGCTACTAGTAGATACAAAAGAACACATTTAACAAAGTATATAAGGATTTGAAATAAAGTATCTAAAATATAAGTATTTAAAAATAAGTATTTGAAAGATTATAAATATGAACCATGAACAGGAAAGATGTTTATGAATATCCTGGTAGTGGTAGTAGAAGGGAAATATTAAGTGTTCTTTAATTCCCATGACTCTGTCACCCATGAGCATTACATTTCCTTTGTTTATAGTGTCAGTTCCTTCTTGTTTTCTTTTTACCTCTGAATCTTTGATTCATTCTTTCATTTCATAGCTTTTCTTTTGTCACTCCATATTCTCAAAAGTTTAATTTTCATTTCTGAGTTCATTGATTGTATTTTGCATATCATTCTTTTTCAGTATGATTGAAACAATCTATGTTGCTGATTTCAATGGGTTGACTTTCTGTGGTCAACCCATTATTATATGGTGTATTTGTTTGATTATTCAGGATTTTCTTCCATCCTGTAGCTTGCCTTCAGGTTTGTTCTTCCTGTGATAACCCTGTAACACTAATGCTGATATGCATGTTTTCTTGAAGATTTTGCCAGATTGTGAATATATCTGTCTTTTGCCTGGGTTGTTTGGTGTGTAGGGTAATAGTGCAGATCTCTGACACTCCCTCCTCACCTCCTGTCAACTGACCCCCTGGTTTTGGCTGGCAGGGTTTCTGGTCCCCCCATCTCATTGTTTTAGGCTATTGGAATTGGAGAATGGAAGTTCCCATGGTTTCCATGTGGGCTTATTTACTGCAGGTTGGCTGATGTTGGTGGAGTTTTTAGGATAACCTTGTGGCAGATTGGGCTTCCCTGAATCTCTTGCCTGGGCACTCGTCTGTTGTTACAGATGCTGATATGATCCATGATTTGCACCAGAAGCTCTGTCTAACTCCCACTATGTTAAGTGGGTAGTCTGGAGTCCTGTGTAGTAGGCTGCCCTGAGAGGCATGAGGTGGTGATCAGTCTGCAGTGAGGTGCCTTCCGGCTGTGTAGAATGAATTTGTGTTTAGTTGTTAGTTTCCTCTAAATTGTGGTCCTCAGGGTAGAGCCATTGGGTTTACTAGGCTTCTCTTCCCAATGTTTATCTCTTCTAAAGTTGTGGCTCCAGGAGAGGTGAGAAAAGGGAGATAAAGAAAGAATAGGGAAAATAGGGGAGAGAGGGTGTAAGAGAAAAAGGAAAAGTGCGGAAAGATGAAAAAATAGGAAAAATAAGAGAACAGATAAGAAAGAAAGTGTAGGGCAAAACCAGTCAAAAGAAGAAGGATAAAGGTGGGAGAGGAATGGATATGTTTTCTGAGTCTTCCTATTGCTATTAGGGGGAGGGGGGCTGTCCCTGACTGTGGTCTGCACTTCAGTTGATCTCTCATTCTTCCTGGGAAGTGTCTCTCCCAGGGTGGGAGGTTACCTTTTCCAACTTTGGGGGCCCTAGATGTGGGGAAGCAGTTTTCTGTTTCTGGGAGTAACTGAATGCACTCACCCAGGTCTCTCACCTGTGAGCAGCTGCAGTCGTGGTGTGCAGTTTCAATCCCCTGAGTCATTCCAGCAACTAAGATGTCCCCAGTTGGAGTCTTCTGGCAATGATGATGATAGCCATGGTCTCAGCTGGCCATGGATGCTTACTCTGGCAGTGTGCAAATGACTGGTACGGTAGTTGGCTCTGGAGGAGCCACCAATCTCCAAACAGTCTGATGCCTTTGAATTTTTGTTCTCCAGTTCTTGAACTTCCTGGAAATGCTCTGGTGTCCAGTTTTAAGAGTCAGTTTCTCTGGGAGTTGTACTGGTCTCTTTTTTTCTTTTATGAATCTGTTCTTAAGAGGGTGATTGCTTTCAGTATCTCTGTTCTGCCATGTTGTGGGCATGGAAGATGTTCGCTTTTGAAAGGAGGTTGCATCAAAAATCCTTAAGAGTCAGATATGGTTTTCCTCTGTGGCACAGAGGAGACATTACACACAAGATGGAAACATATTTGTGGAACATAGTGCTTTAAGAAAGTTTGATGCAGCCATAGCTAAAGATATAGACAGGCATAGACATTAATTATGGGGCTCTCATTGGATTTTCTCTTTGAGCAGTAAGACCTACCACCTAAAGTAATGTCATTTGGACAACACCCCTCCTCCGCCTTTCTTGATAATATTTAGTGGTGTTTCATTGACTTTAGTATTGATACTTGTTTCTAAAGAACTTTAGATTTGTTTTAGTCAAGTGATAAATCCTCTCTTAAAAAAGAGATGTCCCTAAGGCAGATGTCACCTGTATATGGAGCTGTTTAACTTTATACTTCTGACTAGAATCATTGTGAAGTATGAGGAAATAAGAATTGAAGAATCAAGAACCTAAGTTCTGTAGCACATATTACCACATCTCAAACACATTGTAACAGACAGGTCAACCAGATACCACCTGGGTATGGAAAAGGATCAGTAGTATAGGAAGGGTCCAGGATGGAGAAGTTATAACCATTTTCTACTACCTAAAGGAGGCATTCTTCTGGATCTCCTAGAAAGTGGATTTTATACACTGTTGCAAATATTAAATTGGGTGAGAAATGACTCCCATTAAATCCTCTGAAATCTTTCTGCTTCCCTTCAAGTTTAGAAATTTAAACATAATTCTGGAGCTGTTCAACCTGTAATATAAATTGAATGTATTTAGAAGACTTCTCAGCGAGGGCCAATTACTTTCTCAGTTTCAGTGATGAACCTTCACAAAATGAGGTGAGAATAGGGTTCACTGCATTAAACTGAGGCAGGAGCCCAAGGATTCAGTGGTTACCCTCAGATTATAAGGGATGGCACAATGGGCTTATGTGCTCTTTTTCACTTTGGAATTAAAACTAGATGTTTTGGGTAATTATTCTAATAGAAACTCTAACTATAGTCTATCCTGTAAGCCTCCCTTGGTCCTGTTTAGAATATTTTCAGTAACAACTTCTTTAAATACTTTCCAAATAGTAACTGTCAACTGCTGCTGATTAAACAACTTTGATACCTACGCCATGAAGCAGCACATGGGAGTCAGGGGTCCTCATTTCTATATCAAGAGAAGGTCACATGAAGAGGAGGAGAAATTAGAAAATTATTTAACAAAATCACCTCTTCATGAGAACTATGATGTTACAATTATTATATCCACAAAAGTAAACCAAAGCTCACTGGTATGGAGGATGCCTCTTAGGTATCCACCCCTTTGGGGCTCAAAACACTAAAAATATGTGGGTAATTAAGGAGGCAAGTGATAAAAGAAGATCAAACTAAAGTCATACCAGACTACAGGAACATGATTATACATGAAGAATGAGAGTGTCTAAGTCTTATGTAAGTATAATAACAAAAATATTAGTAATAGTTAAGGTTGATTACTTCATGTTCTAGGCACTCTTCCAAGAGTTAGACTTAAAAGTACTCCATCAGATGGTCATTATAATTTCTGTGTAATGGAAGAAGAAAACTGAGACACAAATTGTCCGTGTTCATAAGGCTGTTAACTGATAGATTTCTTCTAAAAGTGCTAATCATTATCCTGTATAAGAAATATGTACAAAATACTAGATAATCTTACCTGTATGCAGGATAGAAGGAAAGCAAACAAACGAAGGTCAAATAAAAGTTAATAAACTATCAGCAGAATGAGGGAAAATGGGGTAAGGATGGGCACAAGAGAGTAAGAGTAAGGTGATTCATAGGTGACAAGGTGGTGGGAGAACCTTGGGGTATGCAACAATTTAAAATACATGTATATATATATATGCATATGTGTATATATGAGTAATTAATTTATAAAATAAAAAAAGGAAAAAGTATGTACATGTTTATATTTTTGCACTATTAAGCAATAAGGATATTTTCTTTATTACCTACTAGAGTCTTGTTATACAAATAGTAACATGAAAGCTCATTTATTGCCTGCCAACTATGTGCCAATTCACCTTCAAATTTCCTTGTATGCTAGGTAGCAAATGAGGGGAAACACATCAAGTAGCACAACCATGTGTAAAAAAGCCTGTGTTCTTTCTACTCCCTGAACTGTGTCTGTCAATTGTTTATTAATTGGCAATAACTTATGAAAGGTTTAAATTTAGGTGTGAATATTCAGATAACAGTCTCATATTCTACTACATTGTATGCTTGTCACCACAAACCTTGCTACAAAATACATCATTTGAGAGAAAAAACAATTTGGTGGTAAAGAGCTTGCACCCCCAGTAGCCTGGTGGGGCTCAGGTGAGGGCTCCAGTTAGCACCAGACAACTTCCAGTTGCCAAGGTTATGCACCTGGGAGATAGGGTAGGATTGAGAGTTTTGCAACTGAATGGGCCTCTGCTATTCAGACTGAGGTGTGGACTAATTTTACTGGTCCAGGAAAATACAACTTGGTGGCAAAGAGTCCATACACTAGCAGCCCAGAAGTGCTGGCACCACTGCATAGCACCAACGCAGACTAGAGAACCAAGGACACTCACTACCCAAGAGCCTCAATACACCCCAGTCAAAAAGATTTATACCACAAGCCTTAGATGTTCAGAGGAACTAAAAAATATTTTTTAAGACTCATCAATCTAAAAGAGGAGAAACAATGAAAAGAAGACAGACAATACAATAGAAACCACATCCACTCGTCCCCCAAAATAGCCAACTGAAACAAGATGTAATCACCACAGCAGCAAAAGCACAAAGGCAGAATTTGCCACAATTGGATAGGCTTCAACATGCCATCTATTACTAGAGACTAGAGCAGTAGTTACTCAATATGTAGGGCTAGTCTGAAAAGAAAACACAGGAAGGAGGAAGAATACAAATATTAAAGCAAGCCTTAAGAAAAATAAGTCATCACCGAAGGATAAACAATCTGCAGAAACCAACATGGAGGACATGGAAAAAATGCTTTAAATGTCAGACAAAGAATTCAGAATCTACAACAAAATGAGCAATATCATTGAAGAACAGAAGAATGAAATTGAAAAGTAAGAATACAGAAGAAAAAAATCAGATCTGTTAGATACCCTAAAGAAAACAAATATAAGTAATTGAAATCCCAGAAGAGAAGGACATAGGATCTGAAAGGCTCTTCAATGAAATAATGGAGAATTTCCCAAATCTGAAGAAAGAAGTGAAAATAGACATACAGGAAGCAAAAATGACACCAAAGTACTTTAATGAAAGAAAAAACAAAATCTTGGCAAACCAAATCCATCGATACATAAAAAGCATTATTCACCATGACCAAGTGGGATTTATCCAAGGGGCACAAGGATGGTTCAACATTCAGAAATCAATGAACATAATACACCAGAGAAAACAAAAACCATGATCATATCAATAGATGCAGAGAAAGCATCCGACAAAGTCCAGCATCCATTCATGATAAAAGTCCTTGAAAAATTAGGGATTAAGGGAACATAACTCAACATAATAAAAGCCATCTATGACAAACCTACAGCAAACATAATCCTAAATGGGGAAAAACTAAAAGCATTCCAGTTAAGATCTGGAACCAGGCAAGGATGGCCACTCTCCCCATTACTCTTTAACATTGTACTAGAAGTTCTAGTTAGGGAAATAAGGCAAGAGAAAGACATAAAAGGGATACAAATAGGTGAAGAGGAACTGAAGCTATCATTACATGCTGATATGATTCTCTATATAGGTAACCCCAAAAAATCCACAGAAAAGTTGCTTGAAATAATAAACCAGTTCAGTAAGGTAGCTGGATACAAAAATAACACACAGAATTCAGTAGCTTTCCTATATGCAAAAAATCAAATAAAAGAAGAAGAAATCAGAAAAACCATCCCATTTACCATCATACCAAAAAATAAATAAATAAATAAATAAGTACCTGGGGAGAAGCCTAGCAAAAAACATGGAAGAACTATACAAAGAAAATTTTAGAATGCTGCTAAAAGATACAAGACATAAGGAAATGGATTTCCCTGTTCATTCATATTGCTAACCTATCCCCTGATTTTTAAAAAATATTCTCATGTTTATTTTTCTTTCTACTTTTGTAAGTGAAGCCTTGGCAATGTGATCTCTGTGGCACAACCATTAAAAACAGATTTAAAGCCATTTGCTTATTGAGACTTTATGGATAGAAAAGGGAAGGATGCAGTTTCCCCTGGTATGTTTTTATTGCATGTATAGGCCCAGTGGGGGTTCTAAGAAAAGGCAGTCAGTCCAGATGGGGTCCAGAGAGTGACCAGACTTTATTTGAGGGATGTATACTGACAGCACATAAGTAACTGTCAGGCAATACACAAGAAGAATGATAATTTATCTCCAAAAGTATCTTACAGCCCTACTCACCTTTGCTTTCATTGAACTTAACATCTCTGGAAAGATTAACATTAGTGGCACTTTGATTTTTCTCCTGCATAGAAATTTGAAGCTTGTACTAATTGCTTGATGACTTCTGGCTTTTTATTCCCTAATTAGCAGTCCTGGTTAAGTAGCAATGGAGTGAGTGGAATAGTCCTAAAAAACAGTTTTCTGACTTTGCCTCCTATGAACTCAGTTGCATGTAGCTAAGGGCAGTGATTCTCTGAACACTCCTACATTTTACATTAGATGTAGTTTTCAACTTCCTGCCTTTTAAAGTGCAGTGTGAGCAATTGGTTATTACAGAAACTTCTGGCTTGAATGTCTTAGAACCAAAGATCCTATCTATGCAGCCAGTCACAGATCAGTATCTACAACTTCTTTGAAATGAATATAGAAGTGTTTGTTTTAGTCTAAGGCTGTGGTACTACTGTGAAATATTTGCCTGTGAGTTTATATACAGATTTTCAACAGTTGTCACTGTCAATGTAAAACCACCCTTTGCTTGTTAAGGGGCATTTATTGACAGGGTCTAGACACTACTATTCCATGTGCTAAGTTCTAGGCACAGAGATAAGAAAGGGGGGAAAGGTCGTGGACAAGGGTTAGGAGAGGTTGAATTGTGAAGTTATATATAGAAATCAAGAAGAGATTCTAGGGAAAAACCTTTTTGGGTTGAAACGTGGGGATGCAGTGTGTGGGGGGGGGACCTCATAGAAAATAAAACATTTTCACTGGTTCTATAAGATGGAAAAGCATTTTTCCTGGAAAAATAAGTGTTAATGTAAATATTTCAGGCAGGAATGGCAGTCTGATTGAAGACAGAGTCATAGGAAATCTAATTGCATCTAAGGGATGCTGAGTTTCTACAATAAATGAAGTGCCTGATACAGATAAACATGTTGTGGATGGAGGATGACAGAAATAGGGGTGGAGACCAAATTCTGAAGTAATTTGTGGTGTGTGCTAAGGAAGAGAAAGTTGTAACTGCTACTTTACAATATTAGTATCCCATCATTGCAACATCTAGGCTTTTTTATGAAAACACTGATCCTTTTTAAGAAATAGCTATTTTAATATGAAATATAGTTATTCTAAAACCCTCCACCTTGTGTGTCTCAATATAATTTTCTGCATCTGTTCAGTTTTGCTTCTCTCATTCATTTTACTTGTAATGATTCACTTTTGAACAAAGCAGTAATACCATAGGGTTGGCCAGCTATTGACTATGCTCATTATCAAGTGATTACTTTGTGCTAACATTTTGTCTTATTGTTCTCACAACAATCCTTCAGGTTTAGAATAATCCTTTCATAGGAGAAAATGACACAGAGGTCGTTTATCTGATAGAGTATAACAATTTTTATCCAAGAATTTGTGAAATGACTTATTAAAGCAGGTAGTTTGGGGATCATGTAAGTAAGGATTCAAATACAACTTTTTGCCAAATCCTATATATAGGACTTTGCAACAGCTCAAACTTGTTCATATTCTCACTAAAAATCCCTTGAGTTAATAAGTCAGCAGTATGATCAGACTTTTCATTTAGTTTTCCTTTGAAAAGACCTAGAAAGAGAAAGCTGTAATATGGTATTAGAGTAGTTGAAGCATGGAAATAGAGTGAATAAGCTGTATTATGGGGTAATACAGCTTTACCTGTGGCTTTATGAGCAGGGCTTTTAAACTGTTGTACTCATAACAAGTAAAACATTGTTTTTCTCTCTTTACCTGTTGCAATTAATTGTAATGTTTTTCAGAGAGGCACTTGGCCTTCTTTATTACTACCTTTTATATATTGTGAGCATTGGTTGGTAAGCTGGCAATGTACCATTTGATCATTGCAGAATGTTCGTCTGTTTACTCCAGATTGGGAACACAGCCATTCTGTGACGACTGGAAATCAAGGTGTTTGCATTGTAACTCAGACATTTGCTAGCTGTGTGGCTTTGGGCCTTGTCTTACATGCACGCAAAGCTAGATTGGATCTTATCCTACTGAGGGGTTTGAGGGACTATGACCTTTCTTTGAAATAATGTTGATGAATTATAAAGAAAAAAATGATTTCTAAATAAGAAAATATGGAATTTCAAATGAATTTTGAACTCATAATTTTCCAGTCATGTATGCCCAGGATCCATCTGGTGCTTATTGCCAATGGAGATGCTGGCAATGGTAGCATACCAGTTTTTTTTTTTTTTTTTTTTTAAGGACAAAATAGATCATGAATTTGAAAGGATTTTCAAAACTCAGGGAGTGTAAGAGGTCATTAACTTACTAGTATGCAGAGTAAACAGTGGCATTTCTATTTTGTAAAATATTGATCATTGTTAATATAGGTCACTATCGGTACTTGGGGAGGGCTAGGATATAAAAATATTTTCAGATTCCTACCAATGATAGGTAAAAGGATTATCTGTTCCCTTCCTTACCTAGGTAAAGTAAAATTTCCCACAAACAGTAAATTTATGTTCTATTTGCTGTAGTATTCCCAGTACCTGACATCATAGGTGCTCAATAAGTATTTGTTGAATGTGGTAATAGAGAACTTATTAATAGTTTTATTCTTAATAAGACATTGACCATTCATTGCTAGTTTGAGGAGGAGCTGACAGGACAGAGGTGAGATGCAAGAATTCTTTTGCTTATACTCAGCAGCCTAAGTGGTGTTAAAGAAAGCCAGGTACTAGTTAAAATGTGACAGATATTAATCAATAATAAACTGTT
This sequence comes from Uropsilus gracilis, assembly GCA_004024945.1. Lineage (NCBI taxonomy): Eukaryota > Metazoa > Chordata > Mammalia > Eulipotyphla > Talpidae > Uropsilus > Uropsilus gracilis. Next base: position 57,169 of record PVHY01003452.1, on the reverse strand, counting down.
GGAATAGGAAGAAGCTTCAGTGTAATTGAATTTAGTCCTGATTTGTGCATAGGTGACTGGGCATTTTAAAATGAGAATGAGGGGGCTAGGAAGGAGGAAGAGTAGGGGATTGGGAAGGGACATTTCAAAAAAAGCTAGAAGGGTTGTTGATTCATAGGAAAGCCATCTGTGTCTACTTACTGATTCTTACAAAAGTTAAAACTCATTCTCTCACAAGCCTGGGAGGCAGGTGTCCTTTCTCAGGTGCTATCTGGAACAAACAGATTTATTTTAACAGCCTTGAGCTTTCCCAGGCAGGAACTTTAGTGGGTTGAGTCTTCACACTAGGGAAGCTGCCTTCAAGTGTGATAAATGCATAGATTTTTTTTTTTTTTTTTGAGACTAGGTCTCGCTATTTTTGCCTGTGGAACCGCAGGCTCACGTTGCCTGGGGTACCACAGACTCAAGCGATCCCCAGCCTCAGTTTCCCAGGTACCTGGGATTACAGGTGCACGCTACCATGCCCAGCTATTTTTTGGGGACTAAGTCTCACTACGTGACCCCCAGCAGGACTTGAACCGTGTTCCCTGGCCGTGGCTTCTGAGGCTGCCACCTACAGGCATGCACCACCATACCTGGCTATGCATTAAATTTTTTAATGTTAAGTCATGTGGTAGATAAAATCTTTTATGTTGAAAATCTGTAGATTTCATAGGTTGGTGAGGTTTAACCTAGACAGGACTCAGAGGAACTTAACATGAGTTTGGCCAAGTGTTTGTCAGTGGTCACCTTTGATTTTGTTTGGAAACAAATTTGGTTTTATCACATATGGTTTGCTTTCCTTAGATTGGAAAAAAAAATTTAAACAGATTTATTTCCCACAGGTCTAGCACAGAGTGGTATTAAACTCCTTTTCTTTGCTTCATATTCCCTAATTCTACCAGTAATCTTTTAGTTCTTTTCAGTGATGATCCCTGCAACATACAAGCTAGTCCTGAATAATTTTTTTTAATCAAATCAAATGGAGAAGGAATATGAAGAGGGGAAGACAATATAGACAAAATCATCCAAGGAAAGACATCATGGGGCAATGGAATAGATTTTAAGTTTACTAGTATTCTCTGTAGAAACTGATCTTTTTGGTATGGTGGTTCACACTTTGTCAATGTCCTGACACTCCTCCTACTGGAACAGATTTTTGGAAGCACTCTGACTGCTCCTGAGAATTTAGAGATCATGCAAAATAAAAAGTGGTGAAAGGAGATAGAGACAGAAAAGGTCTTTGATGGTTTAGCTGTTGTAATCAGAACCTTTTTACTTAGATATAAATTCTACAATGCTAAAACTAGTTCTTTATATCTAAGTAATATTTTTTGACCTTTGGTTTCTGTAGAAGTTGCAGATGGTTATAATAGTGAATGAAATTATTCTGCAACCTTTCTATGCCTTAGAACTTTCCTTGGAATAGAAAAGAATTTATTTCTCATTTGACAAAGTGCCTGAGAGAATGATTTGTCAAAATAGTTTTGGTTTTCACCCTGGCTGGTTTCCCTGTGCATATTTATTACCAATGATCTCATTGCCATGGCTTCAGTGCCAACAGGAAACCATGCTTCTCCCTTTGTTGTGTTCTTTGGTTCCTGTTTGTTAAGTGCTCATTAAAGAAAACTAGAGATGTTCCAATAAGTATTAAATATTCTCCTGCTAGCCGGAGCTGAGTTCTTCCATTCACCCCTACCTTATCTTGTTCCCCCCCCCCATTTGTCATCCCTCATGCCCTAGCGCTAATTACAAACTCAGTCTTACAAAGGTAAAAAGTAATCATATGAAGTTAGAGTTCAAAAACATTTTTTACAAGTCAAGTATTTTATCAAACACTAAATATATTATCCATATTTTTAAATCATAGCTCAGACAGATTCAAATATTGCAAATGAGTATACATTTCTCAGAAAATGAGGGAGCACATGATGGGTGCTTGGGCTACACAAAGATAAGTAAAATTAGCATCTTAATTCTGAATGGTAAGTGTAAGGAAGATAGAATACCATGCACACAGCTAAGCATACCAGGTAATAGCAATGAGATAGAGATAACACAGAATTCTAGGGTTGAGGAGGTGTGTGGGGGGTAATTTTTTCAGTAGAAGGTGCAATTTGTATGCCCAGTGCTTGGAATTTTGTAATTAATATAAACACAACATTTCTCTTCTACTCCTGTGATGCTAACTGAAGCTACAGCAGAGTCTACTTTCTACCTACAAACAGTTACATAAAAAGCAGAAATCTAGGATTGTTGGCTTCTATAATGTAGCCTTTCTATGGAGTGGCATTTTCCTTAGATAGCAAGAGTTTTTTGTATTTATAGATTTTATATTTACTCTTCCACTGGTCAGAATTGTGTTGATTTTAAACAAATATAATCACTAGTTAAAGAAGTATGCCTTGTTCATGGCAGAAAATAATTCAACTTGGCTAATTTAAAAGGCTACTCTACTTTTATTCTCTTGTTTTCTTACTTAGAAGGAACTGTTTTGTTCACTAGTAGTAAAATACTTCACTTTGTGCAGACAACATACTAGATCTAGTCATTGACTAAGGCAAGTTCATGGAGTACAAAGCAAACAATTCTTCCAATACTTAGCACTTAATATTAACACCAAATTTACTTGGTAGGACTCAGAGAAAAGGTGAAGTATAGATCTTCTGGGTTTGGCGAGTGAGTATACAGGTAAAATCTGTAAGAATTCAAAGTCAAGTGGAAATCTTCAGCTAACAGAAGAGTGTGAGCTGACTACATGGTAAGAGCTCAGAACAAATGAGTATATACTGAAGACATAAGACAGTAGAATTCATGAGATGAACTCTGATATAAAAGTACATAGAAATAATGGGAACAAGAATAGGGATTATAGCAACTAATCATTTATAGCATGGCAATCATTGCATTTTGTGCTTATTTAAAGTACCAGCTTATCTCAGGGGTTATTTCATATCATTCAAATTATGGAGCCAGAGCTCAGGTGTTTCAGATAATTTTTCCAGAGTCATGTAGCTGATAAGGGTCAAAGAGGAGGCACTATGTAGTTGACTCCATTTATCTCCATTCACATTGAACTTTTCAGGTGATAGTACTGAAAGTCATTAATATGAGGATTCTGTTCAGTCCCAGGAAATCTATACCACACAGATGCTGGATTCTAAAGATTAAGCTTTTAATGGCCATGTCATCCTGAGAAGGCAGAGGACCAAAAGTCAGAGGTAGAACCTCAGGATATGTTACTATCTTAAGGTCTATACTTATAGGACTATGTTTTCTTTGCCAATTTTCCCCAGTATTAAACACTATATTTAGATCAGAAACTCAAATATATGTGTAATTAGTGAGGAAAGAAGATTAGAGCTCTTAGAAGGAAATATGTACTCAATACATGAGTAGGCATGATATTTCAATATATGCTAAGTAAAAGGCTATGACTTTCCATGGTCATGAGAACCGTTAGGGTGTAGACTCTGAAGAGCAGTTTACATGAAAACTCACCAACATTGAGGGAAGAATGAAGACATGTAAATAGGGCTTGCTAGTTGTACACATTAGGAAATAAGACCTGAAAAGGGAATGGGTAAGGAAATAGTGAGCCCAAACAAGGATTTCAATTTTCCCTTTGTGTGAATAGAAAGTCTGCTTGGAAGAAAAAATGCTACAGGCTGAGAAATACCACAGGAGAGGGTTTCTTCTTGAATCAAGCAAGAGTTAACACCAGAACCTCTTCCCAAGAGGTACATAAGAACATTGCTTATAGATGAAACTATCACCCACTATCTCTTCCTTTAGTCTTTACCTTTGCAAAATGAACCTCAAATTTGGATCTCTCATTATGCTGGTAGATCTCTCTGCATTTGTTCTAAGCACATCAGTCCCATTCCTAATGTTTGTGTTCTGAAGTAAACAAATATCCAGTGTGGTATGACCAGGAGACAACAGAACATCACCATCATCTCTTGTTCTGCACCTAAAAGTTACCATACAGCTAATCATTTCATTAGCCTTGCATTTTCCAAATCACAGCCAAGCGTAGACTTCTCTACTTGTTTTTTCACTTATGTGCACTCTGTAGATTTCCCTGTGCCACTGTAAAAGAAGCAAGGCTGCTTTAGCTCTGGAAGAGACATCTGTGCTCTATATTGTCCGTCATTAATAGACCCCCAAGCTCTGTTCTCATTTCAAGCTCCTAATGTCTGGTAATGATTTCCAAGTCAGAACACCCACAGCTGGATATTCAAACCCCTGGTTAAATTTTCGTTTTCTTACACATCACCTGTTTGGATTTTGAAAGTAAAACTACAGAGTGCACGTGTTGTAGAAGTTATTCAAGAGAGAGGAATATGGGGTAATGGGGGTAATGAAAAAGTTACTGTTTTGACCTAACTTCTACCAAACCGCTGCACAGTGTGTGTGGTGGGGGGTGTTTCCCTTGAACTCTTATATCAACTTGTAGAAGTTTCCAGCTCTTGAAACAGAGTTACCATTAGAAATGGGCTATTAGAACTTCAACAAAACCATTTTTCAAGCATAGGAAAATTGTTTGGGACTAGTTTGTGATTGCTGCTGATATAAACATCCCTGCATAAAAGGGGAGGGGGCAAATCCCTGGGATTGCAAAGATGTGAAAAAAATAAAATAAAATAAACATCCTTGCGTTGTATTTTCTTACATACCCAGGTAACCTTAGAACTTCAAAGTAAAGAACAAAACATATTTGACTAATTAGAACCAGATTTTTTTTAAGCAAAATTAAGTGCAATAAAGATAGCTTTCAGAAATTGTGAAAATGTCAATGCAAGGAAATTAGGTCTAAGGCAAAGCTAAATCATGGACTTTTATTGAAAAAAATCTTCATCTGGGCACAGAACATTTAAATAATGAATTTACAAGGAAAAACACAGGAATCTCAGTGAGTTATTACTTACAATAAGAAAAAACAAGGGCATGTTAATGATTATAGATTTCAGTATGGAATAGTTTGCCTGATTTTTGTTTCATTGCCTCTTTGTCTTGGGAGGCCTGCCTGATGATTTGGGTAAGTATCATGGGTGAATGTCTTTGTGTTTGCTCAGCAGAGAACAACAGTTGCAATATGTAAATAGGGTGCCTCTTCCCTTTGGATGCCTTGGGATATGTATAATAGATTAAGTTGGCTTTGTGCAGAGCAAACAGGTCTGTATTACCAAGAATATGAATAATGCCGGTTTCCATAATTGCTAACATCTGGCTTTCCATAAATCTGTTAAATTGCATGGAAGCAGAATTAGATTTCTGTGTCATAAGTAAAGCAATTACATAGAACTCTGTAGGCAATATGGTCCTATATTCAACTGTGAAATCCTTTCATTCTGCACCATCATAGGCAAAGCCAGGTTTTTTACCCTCTTTTATTGTGCACACTATGTGTGTTAATCTTTATGCTCAGTTTTTTTAATTTATGAGTGGGAAGCAAAACCAATATGTTTCAACTTTGCAAATGCACAATAACCAAATGTTAAAAAAATTATCTTTGAGTATTAATAGCCAATTTAGAAATTATTTTAGTAGAGATAATAAATTATTTTTTTTGTAGCCACCGGTTGTAGGTCTGTTGCAATTACTCTTCCAGACAATTCCTGGAGTGATTTGTAAATGGGACTAACTGTGTTCTCATTCTCAAATATTTGGCAGGGAATGGGTAAGGAAGGAGCATGGACATTTGACATTCTATTTCTGTGAGGTCACTGTCTTGTTTTATGTACTGTGAACAAGACCTTAGCATTTTCCCAGATGAAAACGCAGTAATATGTATCCTCTGAAGGGGAAGGTTGTACTTATCAGGCTTCTTGCTTAGGGAATAAACACCTCAGAGACCAAAGTTTGAAGAAATGGGTTTTATAACTGTATTGGTCCATAAATCCTTTGGTGTTAAGTAAGTTAAATGATCCATGACGTGTTCTGTTGTATGTCAAACTGAGAAGAGAAAGAAGTAAAATACTTAGTTTCTGCCCTCAATTAACTCACTGTCTTTGGAGAAGAATAGATTAAACATGTATTTCTTGGGGAATGTAAGAATAATGCTGTTTTGAAATACAGAGAAATCAGATAGTCAAATTCTTGTGGTATGAAGGATGGAGATACTTGTTCTTGGTATTAAAGAATTCATGGGAGTAAAGATCGCACAGAAAGGAAAGGATTTACCTTACCAATTAATTTATACAGGCTAATAACAAGTTGATGTAAGAAAGGAGATAGTACTCAATAGGAAAAGGCATGTTCCAAGGCACAAAGAGATAACCTGACCTGTATGTATATCACTCATTGCTTTTGAATGGGAAGACACAGAGGGTAAAAATTGAAATGTTAGATTGTGGCTTATAGGATAAGCTAGGCGCTTACAGGTGTGGCATGGACAGATATGTTTTTAGAATATCACTTTCCTATGCAAGGTTTTTAAAAGAACCATTCCCCATAGACTAAATGCAGATCAGATCTCTGGATCCTATATCAAACCAATTAAATCAAGATGTGGTCTTAGTGGTGAGTCAAGGTGCCAGCAAGTTTTAAAGACTACCCCCAAAGTTTCTATGTGACCACAATTAAACACTGAACTAGATTAAGAAGTGGCTGAACTCAGAGCAGGTGGGAGAGCAATGAATAGACCTAGTGATCACTAAGAAGATCTGAGGTAGCACATGTTCAAAGTTTTTTTTTTTTTGATATCACATTTGCAACAAGACATCCATGAATTGACTATCTGTAGCTCCTGCTCAGATTTTAAGTCTGATGAGCTAATACTGAATATTTTAACACATACCCACAGTATCACTTTAGTATTATTGCAAGATTATACACTATACACTAAACACTAAGCCATATTCCACCATCATGGGAGTGAGGGATGGCTATGGATTGCCATCATATTGAGTGATGCTAAACCAAGGAGATAGAGCTTGAGCAATTTCTAGTTGTATAATTTAGTTTGTCAATATTTTAAATACTGTTTATGATTTCAAGGTGTAGGTTTCTAGATCATACATTTTCAGATCTATGTTACCACACCACCAAGGTATCTATAATCTTTTACCATAGTTCCTTGGGTTTTCTGTTTTCATCTTCCACTCTTCTCCCATGATAGCCTCAATTCTGCAGTCCGATTTCTATGGTTGTGTGTTCCTTGGTTTTGTTTCTTTATACTTCTTATATATGGAACTATCTGGTATTTCTTTCTTCTTTAGCTTTCATCACTTATCTTAATCCCCCAATTATATCCTTATTTTTGCAAATGGCAAGACTTCCTCTATCTTACACTATGAATATGGATATAAGATCAGAAACCAGAAAACAAATGCAATATATTGTGCAAAACTATTATTAAAACAAAGCCACTGCAAGTAGGAAAAAAGTTTGCACAACATACATCAGACAAGGGGCTAATATCCAAACCTATACAGAACGCATGTTAGTTAATCAAAAATGAGCAGAAGAGCTAAATAGACACTTCTCCAAAGAAGACATACAGATGACCAACAGCATATGAACAAATGATTCAAAATCACTTGTTCTCATGGACATATAAATCAAAACCCCAGTGAGGCTACCACCTCACATCTGTGAGAATGGTCCATATCAAAAATAAACAAGGAACTCTAGGCACTGTTGGTGGGAATGTAGAATGGTCTAGCTCCTAAGGAGGTTTCTCAAAAATAGATCTACCATATGATTCAGCAATCAAGATAACCAACTGAAGACTACAAAAACAGTAATTCATAGGGAGTATGTACTCCTGTATTCATTATAGGCTGTTTATAATAGTCAGGTTTTGAAAACAACCCAAGTGTCCAAGAAAAGAGTAGATGATAAAGTCTTAGTGTGTATGGTAATACTACTCACATATTTAAAAGAATGAAATCAGAGCTTTAAGCTTGTCTTAAATATTTACATTCATTATCAAGAGCAGTTAAACAAAAGTCACACAAATAAACTCAAGCCAATGATTGACTGTAGCTAAGGAGCATAGCAACTTTTGAGTTTTCTTATTTCAAACACATTTTTCCTTTTTATAACTGTAGTTTAGTCATGTCTTTTAAAGTGTAATTTTCTAAATTAAAATAATGAAACACTTATTGAGTCCTTATCATGTTATCCCTTTTTTATATTCAAAAGAACATAATTTAGATGAGTATGATTTCATACAATGTGGTATTAAAATAACGTGCATATAGCAAACACTCAGTAAATGGAAGAGCTTTACATTTGATGTTACTTTTATATGGCAAGAATTTAGGTAAAGGAAAAAGACATGCCAATGGCACAGTATTTCTTCTAGCACAAACTAGGGGTATGGTCACTTAAAACACTGTTCGTATTAGTTTCTTATTTTGAAAAAGGAGAGTGACTGCTTATGTCTTTCAATTTCAATGCTGTAATTCATAAAGGGGAATCTTGAAAATTTTTGAAATGATTTATACAGATTACAGATATATAGTAGTAGCAATAATGCTGATAGACTTTGAGCCCCTTTGAGGTAAATGTTATGCATATATATATATATATATATTTTAATTTAGTTCCATAGTCCTTAGTCACATGTTTATAATCTTTTAGATATTTAAAAGAAATGTAGTATGTAAAATAAGTAGTCTACCAACAGTTTTCTAGAAATAATTTTCACTATAGTTCACTTAGAATGTAGGAATAATAATTTGGAATTACTTCCATAGTTTTCAAAGGCAGAATATATTTTCACTATTGTCTTTACTGAGGCTCTTTATTTTTACCACCTTAATGAGGATATTGTCTTGCAGGTGATACATATGTATCACCAATGTGCAGAGAACCCAAGCAGAATAAACACCTAGTAAAATATTTTGCCATTGAGGTTGTCGTTTGAAGTGTGTTTGGAGGCCATAGCAGTTGTCCATGGAGTAGACTGATAGACAAATGACCAATTTGAATTATGTCTTCACAGAATTTAAAGATTATCAGAAATAGGAAAAATCAATTAGATTTTAAGTGATCTTAGAACTCATATTTCGTTTCAGTTTGAGGAAGAAATGTCTTAAAGGCTATTCAAAATAGAACTGACTGCCTTGGGAGGTAGCAGACTGATGTGGGGGAAGGTGAGCAAGCCAGAGTCACACAGCTATAGTTTATGATGTTGTTAAGCTCACTCAAGCTTTCAGTGTCAGGGAGAAAGAGCTGGAAATATGGTTTCCTGTTGTATCATCAAAATACATGAGTCTTTCATCAGCATTCATGCTGTACCCTTCTGCAATGCTGAAATGTTTTCTTGTATGAGCAGAAATGTTGCTGGCCATCAGGGTAGTGAGGCTTTCTTTAGCCAAGACATTGACCAAAAATTACCCCTTCTTTCAACCTCCCCCCTGGGATCTGGGGCACTCTGATTGGCTCAGGGTTGCCCTAATTGTCCACTTATTCCTACTCAGTGGTTAATCTATTTACAACTTTTCTAAAGGTCCAGAACTGCATAAGGAGTTCATGATCTCTGGTTGTTACAGTCTTGGAGAACAACAACCCAGTTCAAAGTTAACATTTGGAGTCTGACAATCTTGTTTTTTTTTTAACTCTATGATCATGGATATTTTATTAAACTTCTATTAACCTCAACTTCATTATTTACAAAAGAGAGACAATAGATCCTACTCTACAGTGCTGTTTTGCAGAGGGAATACCTGTAGACAGCTTGGCAAAGTAGCAGGCTCAGGCAAACTTGCTAATAATGTAAATGATTATTATCTAGCGATAAACTTAACTAGATTAAAAAGATGTTTTTTGGGTTTTTTTTTTTTTGGCAGACATTGATGAATGTGCCTTAAGAACTCATACCTGTTGGAATGACTCTGCCTGCATCAACCTGGCAGGGGGCTTTGACTGTCTTTGTCCTTCTGGACCCTCCTGCTCTGGTGACTGTCCCCATGAAGGAGGACTGAAGCGCAATGGGCAGGTGTGGACCCTGAAAGAAGACAGATGTTCTGTCTGTTCCTGCAAGGTAAGACTCAGAATGCAAGAGAAGTTATAACTGTTTTCTCTTCCCACCCCCACCTTTCTCCCAACCTGTTCACTCATGCATCTCTGAAGCTCCTAGAAAGGTTTTACCTTCTCACCTAAACTACCGTTAATGATGATTCTGAGTAGCTGGCAAACCTGCTTTGAATTAATTGTGCTCATAGAGAGAAGTGAGGTATGGGGTCAAGGAGTGATTGCAGGGCAGAGGGGAAGGCAGGTCAGAGGAACCACAGTGCATCCTCCAAGGCTGGCTGGCTGACCACTTTAATGAGCCCTCACACATGCTTGCTGATTAAAACTACATCTTGCCCACAATTGGCATCAGCAAAAACTTGATCACTTTTATAGTGACATCATCTACAAAAGCAAGAGTTATTGACCTCCTGCTGCCAGCGGTCAGTAGGTGGACCTTCATTTTGACCAAATGAGAGTAATAGTACAGGACCTCTGGTAAAAGGTGTGTTCTTTGTCTTTCTCTGTGCTGGGCTATTCCTTACATTAAGTTGTTTGGGAGGGAATTTAATGCTTATGAAAATGAAATTCTGCCATCACCCTGTTTTGCTTTATGCTTTGTAAAATGGGCCTATTAAAGTGTTTGATTTCCTTGTGCTTTATTTCTTCTTTTGTTGATCTTGCCTATTCATTATGCTTTGATATTACTCTTCTGAAGCTCTTGCATAGTATTTTTATGTTGGCTGGGGTGGAAATATTTAATCTTGGGCTTTATGGGCATGGTTACCAAGGGAAATTGCTTGAAACCTCCTAGTGAACTGAATCTTCTGATTTGTTCCCCAGATGCTCCCTGGAAACAGTGGAAATGAACCTTAAAAATGTAGTCTGGTTCATTTGCCTGCCTTCAAGTCTGTCACACCTCTAACAGACCTAGAGTCACCTATCCCAGTTCTATGCATTATTCCATAATGACACAGCCTCCAAGATACTGTATAGTGGAGGGAATAGAGCCCAGTTTTAGGAGCAAAAGTAGGAACTGAAGCAGATTCTGTTGTTCATATTTAAAAAAGTAAATAAATTAATAAAATGTATTTGTAGTTGAAAATGTTCTAATTGGCTTAATAAGTAATGTCTCCATTAATTACACCTCAAAATGAACTATTATAATGCCATTTCCTTGGAGATTAAGAAGTAAAATCAAGATTGAGGTATAAGATACTGGTTCTTTAGCATATCATTTCCTGAATATTTGAAGTTCAAATAAACCCAAATCATGGTAGAATCACATAAGCTAACAAAGGGTTAGAACTTACTGCTGAAAAGTCAGTTCTTTTAAGAGGCCACTTTCCCCCTTGGGAGTTAAAGCACCAGGTTAGCTACTAGTATTTCCTGCCAAATGAAGAAGAGTCCTTGAAACATGTTCACAGTGGAAAGGGGTTAAAGCTATGCTAGCACAAATAGAGCTGGACTTTTGATGAGGTGTCATATGCTTCCTTGACAGTGGCAATAATTTTATGCACTATTACAGCAGTTCATTGACTGATTAAGCACAGAATGATTGCTGAACTGCTTGGAACTCATGTCCCTTTAGCACTGTCAGACCACAGAACCCACAGCGAAAAACAGTTCTGTCTCTGGGATTGAGCCCAAAATCTTAGTTAAAACTCAACTTCTTCTTATAGGTACTCATCAATGGCTCTCTCATTCATAAATTAGTCCAGAGCCATAGGAGAGCATTCATCTATTCTACCTGGGCTATATTTACGTTTATTGTCTCTAGAAAATGCATAAATTAGCATTAGTGGTTATGCTTACATCTAACATCATGGAGATGAATAGGAAAATCGACATACAACTAGACACCTGTTATGCCGTGATAGAGTGATGACCAATTTGTTGTGGAAACAGAAGAAGTACACTGTATCCTGGGAGATTCAGAAAGGAATAAACAAAGACTTCACAAAAGAGGTGACCTTTATGTAAGACCTTATATGGCTAAGAAATCTAGTCAAGTAGACATGTAGGAATAGCAAATCCAAAAAAAAAGAGAACAGAGAGCACGGATGCAGAAACACTAAAAAGCATTTTCAGGGAACTATGAAATAAAGATGAGATTAAAGTATGGGGAGGGTATAGCTAGCTGTTAATGAGCCAAGTGATAAAGCCTGGGAATAGAACCAAAGCATAGAATTTAGACTTTATTCATTGAGCAAGAGAAAATCTTGAGAAATTTTTGAATCAGGGTTGGGACTTTCCATAGTCTGTCATAGTAGGGCTAAAGGTTGGAGGTGATTAAAACAAAATTGGGGAGAAACCATCAGGCTAAAATAAAGGTTCAAGAGGATAAAGATGAGACCCTTAAAGAGGAAGAGCGAGGTAAGATCACCTGGGAAATAGCACACAAGGGAATGCTGGGTCCTGATGAGAAATACTATCAGATACCGAGTCTGGCTCAAGAGTGTTGTCTTCATTCTGTGGCCCAAAAGAAGACCCAGACTAGCATGTTTGAGAACCAGCTACCCATTTTCTGAGGGGAAGGCAGTTCACCTGCCACTGACAAGAAAAGCAGGAACAAGTGAGGCCTGTCTGCACTGGGTAAATGTTACTACATTGAGTACTAGATTTATACATTTACTGCAGCTAATAGTGTCATCCATGATTAAAAAATCCAGTGGGGGAAAGAATATAAGCTATGAAGGTCAAGTTTCACTTCTATTCTTCCTACATTTTGGGGGAAAATTATTATTAAAGCAAATAGCGTTCAACCTAAAGTTAAATATGATATTGATGATCTAAATAATACAAAATTTGGAGTTTTCCTAGAAATTCCAGAGCTAAGTAAGGAAATGAATACCATACATAGGCAACAACTCAGTTATAATATAGCCAGGGCCAAGTTAATGTGGCGACAGAAAAGGGAGCGCAAAGTGGAAAAGACATTTGTTATTGATCACCTGGGACCCAGGTTATTTGACCTGACATTATTTTAGCCTTCCCCAATCTGAGGAAGATGGCAAACCTAAGGGGCACTCTTGTTTCCTTTAGGCAAGAAGGGAATAATCCAATCTGCATGGAGTTGACACTAAAATCAACGTACCATATTCAGCCTGGCACCCACTCAGAACAGAACTGAGTGCATCTGTGCCTGGGACCAGAGCAGTATTCTAAACTTCTATAGTTAACTCATCAATATGCTTTACTTTTGGAGATAAAAAGCAGCCTTATCAATACATGCTGTCTAGAGTGTTCTTGACAGAATTTGGCTAATTTGAACCTCAGATTTAGGACTTCCTTTGAAAGATAAACATGTGTCAGATTTAGTCTTGCTCTCAAAACTCTAGGAGTTCTGTCATGGCTCAAGTTCTCCTCTACCCATCTTTGACTTCTTTCTCTTGCTGTTCTAAACCCTGCCTTTTCATTGCAGAAGTTGACGGTTATGCCATACTAACTTCCCAGTGTTCTCAAACATTCATTCTCAAACTTCCTCTGGTATCAGAATGGATCACTTGGAAGCCCTAGGAAACTAACCACTGATTACTTGCAGAATTTTTGATTTGGTAGGTCTTAGTTGGGTCCAAAAATTGGCATTTCTAACAGGATAGTCTAATGCTGTTGGTCAGAAGATTGTGTTTTGTGAACCACTGCTGCAAGTTTCCTCATCTCTGTCTGACTGGAATCCATTTTTCCCATCCCCTTATCAACTTAGAAAACATTGTTATAAAAGTCCAGATTGGGGTCTAATTCCTTTTATTAATATGCTGTGTGGAAAAGTCATGTCCCCTCTCTAGACTTGGTTTCCTCTTCACTAAAATGAGACAGTGGTAAAGTAATGATATAAGTTTTTCCACCTGAGGAACTAATTAAAAAAGGATAACCAACTAGTTTGTGGGTTATAACCTGAAGACCAGATTAACACAGTGTAAAAATGGCTATTACATCCCAATTTTATGAGAAGATGGAATAAGTAAATCTAGAGTACCAATACAAAAGGCCAGATAGGCTCTGTGTACCATAAGATCTCCGTCTTACTCATATCTACTGTTGTAGCGTACAGGCAACCGCAGACAATATGTGAATGAATGAGGGAAACTTGGTTCCAATAAAACTTTGTTAATAGAAACAGATGACTGACCAAATTTAGACTAGGGATATTAATTTGCCAAATCCTGGTTTATATTACTATTCAATTTATTCTGGTAGTCTCACCTAAGTCTACCTGCTTGATTTAAAAGTCTTGAAACTATGGCAGAAAGAAAAATAGTGATATGATATGCAATATGGAGTGAGTGTATCATTGTTTTGACTATTCAGTAATAAAATGTGTAATTTACAGCATAAAACCTATAACTTTCCATGGCATAAAAAGAACTAATTCATTTTTTATTTGCTGGGAAAGAGTGTGACCCTGCTTCTTAAAATTCAGCTCCAATTTAAAAAGCATAATACTTATTAACTGTTTATAGGAAAAATTTAACTGAGTTTCATTATCAAATTCATAGAAATATTTAGCTTCTATGACAGAAGGACAGGAAAATGTACTTTGGGCATGGCAATGAGATTATGCTGTATACCCATGCCAGGATATAGAGGTCAGACTCTGGAATGACCCTGGAGATTTATGGCAAAAAGGCTTACTCACTGTCATTGGTCTCTATTCTTTTAGCGCATTTGGAATCTAGTGTGCTTGTGCTCTGTGAGCTGGGGTTTTATAATAGCCTTCTCATTGAATTAATGGAGCCACCTGTGACATTTTCATTATTAAAAATTATTTTCCTGACAGTAACCCTGTAATTCAAAAGCCAAAGTGAACATAGTCATTGTTCTGAAACATGTTAGAAACTAGGAGAGGCTTATTTGGCATTTTCACATAATTGATGAGATGTGAAATTGCTTTATTTTGTACTAACCCTGGAGGCCATCCACTTACTCTTTTTCATTCTTTCAGTTAGCACTTGGGGATACATTCTGATTGGGTCTCATTGCCTGTTGTATAATATCTTCTTCTAAAAGTATCTATCCCTGTGTTTGATGCTCTTTCTGGACAGATGTATGGATTTCTGAGGCTGGGTTCTTTAGTATTTTAGGAATGTATATTGCACTCTTGTTGAAAGCTGACCAAGGGATACATGTCATGAATATCATTAGTCTTCTTAGCTTCTATTGTTGAATAAATTCCCTGGGAATTATGGGATATCATTATTTTTACATTAGCAATTATATTATTATGTTAAAACAATGGTATATGAGTGGCAAGCCCATGACAGTTGTTGGAAGAAACATAGGATTTTAATACTACATTTTCCAGAGTAGCTGAATTCTCTGACTCACCTACTTAACTCTACAGACCCTTCCTTGCCTCTATTAACACACACATACATATGTGTGAACTTATATATATATATATATATATATATATATATATATATACACACACACACACACATTCATTTAGAATCTTATACCTTGAACTTATGGATTTTGGCCATTTCCTATGTAATACATACAATACACATGATTTGAAAGAAAGCATTTTTCAGCCTCTGGTTATTTTATATATATATATATATATATATATATATATACATATATATATATATATATATATACATATATATATATATATATATATACATATATATATATATATATATGTAGTCAGCATGGTTCTTTTCCATTCTCCATAAAGATTGGAGCATTTAAAGATTTCTCCTTAAGTTGGCAGTAAACTTATCTCAGAAAACTCTCTTATTCAACATTGTTATCAATGAAGTAGATGAAGACCCTGAGAGCAAGTCCATCAAATTTGCAGATGACACTTAGCTATGTAGGTACAAGGAAGGTGGATGACATTAAAAACATTAAGAAAGCATTGTCACAGGCAAGAGAAGTGAAATGGAATAACAAGGTGAAATACAATAGAGATAAACTTCAACTTTTGAACTTGATGTTCTCAAACATCTCACTGCCCAAGATGCAAAGAGGCTTAATGAGGTTTTAGTCCTCTTTAGGGTCAGTATAAGCCAAAACTATAATGTAACCAAAGTAAGTCATAAAGTAAATATTGAAATCTCAATGCATAAAGTATAATACTTAAAAGAAGGTGACAAAGTCAGATTCACTTTGTATCAGACAGTCCTGACAGTATATTTGTTGTTGTTCTTCTTGTTTTAACTCAGTAACCTCATTTGAGAAATGGATTTGTAAATTTCCATTCTACCAAACTATCAGGATTAAATGTGATCATGTGCACAACATACTAGTTAAATGTGTGGCACAATATAAGAGTCAGATTTATGATAGATGATGACTGTTGAAAATATTCAAGACTGTTGAGAAGACAACTATAATCCTCAAAGGATACAAACCCATGAAGACAGGTCAAAACATTAGAGTTATTTAATCCAAAGTTGAAATGAATCAGTGGAAACAAAAGAGCTGTCTTCTGAAAGGAAAAGAGGTAAAGTGTGACAGAAGAGATAAGGGGTTCTAGAAGGAATCAATGGAGACTGGTAGCCAGTACAATTTTTAGCATTCAGAGAAGTACAAAGATGCTTACTTTGCATATTTCCCATAGTGAGTGGTGAGTTCTTAGGGATTGGATAGTTGTAAGCACAGACTTGGTGACTTTGGTTGTTCTTGAGAGGAGTCAAGATGTCTAGAGTACTGGTTGTATGTCCTTTAAGGCTCTTTCCAACCCTGAGTTTCTTGGGTTTTATAACTATTCAGTAAGACTGCTGTCTGAGATGAGACGTTACTCTGAGTAAACAATACCCAAGTTGAAAAATGTCCAGGCTTAAGATTTGAGTTCAGTTGACCTTTAATTGTGCTGATGGGCAGCAGAAAGTTTGGCCTGGGTCTCACATTAAGCACCACCAAAGTAAACAGTGTCTCCTCCCCTTATGGCACAGGCAGCTCCTTCCTCCCCTAATGGCACAGCAGCTCCTTCCTCCCAGGGGACAGCACTCCCCTGGGAAAGGAAAACAAACAGATCTCTCCTGCCTGGTAGATAACCCAGCACATGTGCTTGTAAATCTAATGCATGCATCTAAACATGTCTGCCATGTTTTACCTCTGCTTGGTTTTGTAATAAGAATGCAAATGTGTAATCTGAGCTTCACAAAATGATATAAAAAGACCTGCGAATGAACAGTCAGGGAGCTGAGTCTCCCTTGAATCAGTAGCCCTCAACTGAGCTTTCCTAATAAACTTTTTCTTTTGTCCTTATCTTCCTGTGTCTGGGGTGTTTGTGCTGAGCCGCATCTGATTCAGGGCCTAACAGCATTGTACTTCTCATTAAGGAAATGGCATCAGTGTGAAAGGTGGCTCCTAATTATAGTTCCTGATAATAAATAATTTACAGACAGTCTCATAAGGGAAAAATATTCTTTGAAACCACTGCTTTGTGAAATCAGAGTATCTCTGATATCAGATACTTGCCATCATTTACTGGGTCTCAAAAAAAAGGATATATTCAGATTTTGTCCCAAAAATTGACAGAAATAAAGTGATATAAATGCATTTGAATGTGTCATGTTGGAATCATTATGAACTGGGAAAAGTATAGTAACATAAATTTG
This sequence comes from Uropsilus gracilis, assembly GCA_004024945.1. NCBI lineage: Eukaryota > Metazoa > Chordata > Mammalia > Eulipotyphla > Talpidae > Uropsilus > Uropsilus gracilis. The sequence goes on along the minus strand of PVHY01003452.1, from coordinate 39,608 downwards.
TACTTAACAGGATTTCTTGATCACATGCATACTTTCTAGCCACTTAGTTTAGTTATAATTGCTACTTAGAATTGTGAGTTTTAGGAAACTTTTTTTTTGGAGGGGGATGTATTATCAAAATACATTGACTTTTTCCCATCCATTATAGAAAAGTATCCATTTTTACTCAGCCTGTTCTGCAGTGAAGTTCAGGGGAAGAAAAGCTATCTATATTTGAGCACCCACACGTGTATCTCTTTTGAACAAAATGGAGTACAGGGGAGTGATTTCACTTTTCACTCTTAGAAATCTGTCCTATGTGTTATGTTTGTAAGGTTTGGTTTCCTTAGTGCAGTTCTCTTACTTCCCTAATGATGAAATCTTTTCAACCTCATTTCTAACAGAATGGGAAGATATTCTGTCGACGGACTGCTTGTGATTGTCAGAATCCAAGTGTTGACCTTTTCTGTTGCCCAGAGTGTGATACCAGGGTCACAAGTCAATGTTTAGATCAAAATGAACACAAGCTCTATCGAAGTGGAGACAATTGGACTCACAGCTGCCAGCAGTGTCGGTGTCTGGTAGGTCACTATAGAGGGTGTTACTGGTTACTCTGGAGCAGGTTACAGATCTGGATGCTGATGGGCTTTAGTTCCCATGCAGAGAGCTGGCCCTGTGGGTAACTAAGGGGCATATATTTTCTGCCAGAAGACATTCAGCTTCTGTTTAAAGCAGTGTGCAATACAAGATGCACATCTTAATGAGGCAGATTTGATCAAAGTTATGATAGTCTATAACTTACTTTTTAGCAAATATAGATCAAGAAAAAAGTCTCTACCAGATAGGAAGGTTTCAGGGTCTTGAATGACATTTGTATTGTTTAAATGAAAATAACTTACTCTATAAATCTTAGCATTTCTCTGATCATCTTCCCCCCAAATAGATACAGGTGCATGAGTACCAATTTCATAGAACTAGCATAGAGATTAAATAACATAAGTAATTGAGAAGTACAGTACTTGGTACATGAAGGTACTCAGTGCAAGATAACTAGCATTGCCAATATTTCCTAAATTGAAAAATCTGTTTCAGATGCCAAATGTTCACACACAAAAAAAATGAAGGTTGCTTTGAATCTTATTGAAGGGCTAACTAATGGTATAATCGGATTTGAACATGTTAAAAAAAAAAAACAACCTTTAATGTCTGAATATGATTCTTTGTTTCAAGTTATGCCACAAAGATTTCTAAGGATATGAAATCTGTTGGGACTACACATTCACATAGTGCATATGATTTTACAACTTCCTCACAGTGCAACTATTTGAACTAAGTCACAATTAACTCCACCTCTACAGAAAATTTCTGGGTTCCACTGTTCAGTATTTGTGAAATTAATAATCATCTATGGATGTTATATGAAAACAAACATTCAGAGACATTATGTTCTGCATTTCTATCATTTTCTAAAGTATCCGGGTGAGTGCACAGATAATCTTAATGGAATGTATCTTTCTTAATCACTCCTAATGCTGAGGAGTATTAACTCAGAAATTCAAATTGTAGTCATGTTTTCAGTTCTCTCTGAGGAGAAACAAGACAAACACAGCTATTGAGTTGGTTTCCCTAACAGTTTGGAAAATTGCATTCCTTTTTTTCAAGAAGTCAATCATCAGACATTCAGAAAAGGTATTAATTGGAGAAAAAAAGTTTTCATAGAATTTCAAAAGCATGTCCTCTCCCATCTTCAGTGCCTAAGGTTAATATTTCCTGGGAAAACTTAAGCTTTTGAACATGTAACTTAATAATCACTTGAGAGTAATGTGGGTCATATTTAATAAATATTTATCAAGTGTTTGCCCATGTCAGATTCTGGATAATATAATGACTCTGAGCAAAATAGACATGGTCTAATGTGAAACTGACCAGAGGCCATAGTCTTGTGAAACTGAATGAATAATTCAACATAAATTTGCATGCATTATAATTAATGTAATCATAGAAGTAGAGGTTATAGATGGAAACAGTTTTGCCACTGTGGTTCCACTGTGTTCCCTACAGTCATATTCCTGGACACATGGGTCCCCTATTGAAATATATTAAGTTCCCTAGTTCCAAAATAGTTCTTATATTGCCCCAGTCTCAACTTCAATTTCATAGTGACAAGTTACTTTATGATACTGTAAAAATATAACTATGCTTTAGGTTATCCTTTGATCTTGAATTAATACCCCCTATTTTTATATAGTCACCAGATACTATTTATAGATTTGTTCTATTTATATATTTATACTATCTACTTGTTTGATACTTTTTATATATTTGATTAGCAATTCTTGACCACCATTGTGCTATAAGGGAGACAAGTCAAAAGCCTGAAAACTCAAAACTTAATGTCCAATTAAACTAATAATTCTAAGGATCATAACTAGAATAGTAAGAAAATTATTGACTGCCATTGGTACACAATGGCAGGGCCTCACTCCTGGAGCTGCAGTCTAAGTGGTCAGCAGAAGCACCCTTTATAAGCTGTAGTGGGTCATTAAGGAAAAAGTGCATTATAGGAACACCAGTGAGGACAGTGAGGAAAATTACTATGCCATCATTACCCCTATGGGATTTGGGAACAGAATTGCACATAAGAGTAATGGGGCATTTTTTGCTTTCTCTCTACAGGAAGGAGAGGTAGACTGCTGGCCACTTACTTGCCCCAATTTGAGCTGTGAGTACACAGCCATCTCAGAAGGGGAGTGTTGTCCCCGGTGTGTCAGTGACCCCTGCCTGGCTGATAACATTGCCTATGACATCAGAAAGACTTGCCTGGACAGCTACGGTGTTTCAAGGCTTAGTGGCTCAGTGTGGACAATGGCTGGATCTCCCTGCACAACCTGCAAATGCAAGGTAATTGGATGTCCTGAGGATAATCAGACCTTGAGGAATTGTCAGAGAACATTCAGTAGGTCCATTCCTGACATTTCTGAATGCACACGAACCATGGGGCCTGGTAGAGACACAGGTGGGCAATTACTTCTTGCAGGTTTGCAAGAAGATTACTATAACTGAATAGATCATAGCTGTACCTTGTATTTCAAATAAACATGCCCTTAATCTATAGTCTTTTACCAAGGGACACTAGGTCCTAGTATAGCTGATGTATGTTATTTTGACCTGACAATTAAAAACAAAATCTACTGCCTTACCTTTCATTCTGGAAAATTGTATATGTCCATGCAATGTTTGAAAAATAAAAAAATAGTCCATGAAGTTACTTGCTTTCTTACTTATCACAGTGCTTAATGCAGGGACCTGGAGCTCTTGCTGCAGGATTCAATTAATTGTGATGATTATCCTGTCTTTTTAGAAGAGTTCACATGAAGCATCTCATATGCTTTTTAAAATGAAAGACTGACCCTTTCCTCCCTTCAAAGCTCTGCCAGGAAACATCTGCTTAAATGCCCATGATTACACACATTACCCGTTACTAGTCTGTTTGCTTCTATCAAACCCTGGCTCATTCAGTCATCAGTGCAAGGTTTCCACCTTGTCTATTTATGCTGCTACAAATTTGTTTACTCTTTCCTGGAAAATACCATCATCAGCTACAGCCCAAATATAAAAAGGATAGTATTCAATCACTTATAGTCAAAGAATCCTGGCCCATATATATCTCCAGCACCAATAAACAACATGACTGGGTGATGTGGAGACATTTCTTTGAGATTATATTTAAGTTCCAATTAGTAGGTTATATAGGTAACGTTAAGTATAATTGATTTTATGAATTTTCAATTGTTGATGTGTGTAAGTATGGACTGGTCCCAATGAGAGACTCAAAGTTATTCCCAGGATGCCAATATTTATAAAAATATCACCTGGAGTGTATTCAGTGAGTAAATTTTAAAAACTTGGAAATAAAGAGGAGTCCCAAATATGATTTGCGTCAGACGTGAAATTGCCTTGCCAGAAAGAGGAACCTCAAAAGTCTTTTCTTTGCTAGTATTTGTCAAAGTTTCTCTAATATTTATAGTTTGTCTTAAAATGTAGACATTTGATTATAAAAATTGTGCCCATGCTAATTGATTTATATTCCTCATCTTGATTGGGCTAATTCTTATGTCATATTACACAGAACGGAAGTGTCTGCTGTTCAGTGGATTTGGAGTGTCTTCATAATAACTGAAGTATTCAAAATGGACTCATCATTGTGGGAGAAAAATGAACAAAATGACCATCCAACATGAAAAGAGGAGTTGATGCTTTCTACCACGGACAATAACCAAAGTCTCCATCTGAGGAAGGTGTTTGGGGGTTGCCTTTTGGACCTACCACTTTGCTCATTCTTGCTGACCTAGTCTAGGGAACCTACAGTGCAGTGCATTTAAGTCTATGGTTGTTAAAAGAAGTTTCCCGTGTTGTAAATCACACGCTTCCCTTATCATTTGCAAACACATTTAAATGATCTCATGGTAAATGTTGATGTACTTTTTGGTTTATTTTGTGTATTAACATAAGAAATTCAACCCCTTTTATTTTTTTCTTGATTTTTGGATCCAGTTCTACAAATAAAGTTGCCTGTTGTGATTTTTGTCCCATCCACTGCATACTTTGTAGCAAGACCCCAGTGAAACACATTAATGACAATATGTATGTAGAATCAAATTGAATCATGCTTAAATTTCAAACACAGATGCCTTGGGATATTATTTGTTAAAGAGAACAAATATCACAAACTAAATAATTATTTTTAGAAGAATTTTCTCTTGCCAAAAAAAGTGAAACAAAGCATTTCCTGGCACTAAAAGAAAATGTCTTTCATAAATACAATTTGTATCTACTAATATGTTATTAAAGTACAAGTAAATGTGCTTTTATTATTTCCATATCACAGAAGAGTAACTTAGTGTGTTTCAGGCAGCCATTGTGAACAGATCCTGTTGATTTTTAGTATATTAGGACTGGTATATAATGTTTATTCAGTGCTATTTTCTGATAACCACACAAACCCTTATAGGGGATACTTCCAAGAAAAGCTGTTTGGTTGTAATTTTAAAACAGTAAATGTTTACATTTGAGCCATTATTTATATTTTAAGAATTGGATATAATTATAATTTATCTAAGCTGAGGATTCAAACTTAACAGTTTCAGGTTAACCACATCTTAGTGGTTTAAAATACCTAAGGCTCATCATTATTCTGAATGAAGTTGGTTCATTCTGCCAACATCAAGAAAGAAATAATTTGCTAAGCCTGTCATGCTAGGAATATTCTAAACCCCAAACAAAATTATTAAAAATTATGAGCTCTCATTACCATTGTTCACTGGTAGTTGTTTGTGAAAGTGGAATTTACTACTATAACATGGTAAATTAAACATTTCCATTTTAATTTTTAAATGTAACATTGGAATGGAGAATTCAGAAATTATTCTGCTAAAAACATTTATGAAACCTCCATTAAAAGTATCTTTTATTTTAATTGAAAAAGCAAATTTACTTACAAGCATCTATATATCACTCAGGGGTTGACAAAGATGGACCATTAGATTACGTTCCATCCATCTTTCTCCCTATTTCTTAGAAACAACACTACCCATTTCTTTATACACCTGTAATGCTCATGAGATACAATGACAGGACTGAATTTTTTAACAGATAACATGTGGTTAATAAAACCAAACATTGTTTTTTTTTGTCTTCTACAGAAAATAATTGCCAAATTCTGGTATAGGTGATGAACACTGGTATGAAATTTAGAATGTGTTTCCATTTTTTCCAAGCAATTTTCAAAAATCATCATTTTTCATTGAACTTGTTGACAGTTTACCCTAAAATACTAATACTTTGCAATAACAGTTTAAGATCCAGTATATTTATTTTAATCTGTGGGATACATTTAATCTTTGCTAACATGATGACAAAATACTGCTATTTAGTATCAGAACTACCAGTTCCTACTAATAAGTTTATTTCCTATAAATTATTTGATGGGATTTTCTTATTAAAGTATTGCATACTTTACACATAAGGCACCCTGCAGGATAAATTAAAAGACAAACAAAATCCTCTTTAATATTCACCATTTTGTGGACCTTTGAAAGAGCTGATCATATTTTAATGCTTTACTGGATATTATTATAATAAATTACTGAAAGTCCTTGATTCAAAAGTTCTTAAAAGTTGCTCTGTTAAAATTAATATGTCATAAATATACTTATGACTATCCTTAAATCTTATGCTATGATTTGCAGTGGATAAGAATTGTCCATTTAATAAGCCAGAGCAGTGTTTGACAAATTTATCAAACTCGGCACTACCACAAGTGTAGAGATGCTAACACACTGGTAAGAAATAATGAATGTATAAGCAGTTATGAAGCTAAAATCCAACTATCAGAGTGAGGAGAGTAAAATATAAAAGATGATCAAATTTCTGTTACCTAGACATGTCAGCTGAACACAAGTTTTTGCCTTATTCTTTCCAGTTGGCTTGTGAGATAGATACATTATATAATTATACTTATTATATAGGCAACATATAGTTTATATGTTAATTTTCATATGCTATATGAATATATGTCCACATATGCATAAACGTATACACGTGTTATATATATACATATGCATATATGGGGATATACATTTCCAGAGCTTCCCCTCCTTTGAACTTTATAGAGTGTGTTCATGTCATTATTAGAAACTTTTAATATCAATTTTCTTGTATTATAGTTACTGTAGGCTACTAGCTAGACTATGCACAATCTTCAGCTTCTAGCACCCAGCATAGTACCTTTCATAGACTAGGTTTGCAAATAATAATTTAAGACATTGAATCCATAATTCTTTACATCAGGAGTTATGGGCAGGTGGAAGCAAAAAATCAAAATGTATTTAGTGCTTCAATATAATAATCAGATAAATCAGACTCTCTCAGGATGGAGTCAGAATAGTTGTAATTTTGCACATCCCCAAATAACTCGGACTTGGACAGGGCACAGTGTTAAAACCAACAAACACAGTGTATAGGTGATTTGTCCAGAGTTCATAACAAAATAGAACTAGATCAAGAACTGTAATCAATCCATACAGCTTTTCCTTGTGCCATTCCACTAGTGATTCCAAATGTTTTTCCACATTTCAATTTTAAGGGAACTTATATTACTCCTAAATGAATGACATTAAAAGACAATCATGGATGAGCTATAATACCTGTTGTTGTCTTTGTGTTACATATCCCACTAGGTTGTGAAACTCCTATATATAAATTCTTTAAGAGGAACTGAGAAATACTTATACTAAAAACCAAGACAACCTATGTAAACTCACAACAAGCCATTTCCCCAACACCCAACTTCATACCTTATAGGACAGTGATGGGAAAATATTTAAATATAATTACTTCTTAAGATTAAAACACAAATACTAATCCTGAAAATACAATGCAATTTGTCAGTGAAAGGCAATTTTTCATTGTTTCCTGAGATCACTATCCATTGATTCATTTGGTCCTCCATCAATTTAGTGATAATGTGGTAGGCTCTGCAAATACAGAAGTGAACAGACAAAACTGATCTGTCTTTATGGCATTTGCAACCTCATATGACAACAAACTAGAAAATGGCTAAGTAAATAATGTAACTACAGACCGTATCAATAACAAGAAAGAAAAAACAATAGTCAAAATGAAACTGGAAGAGAACTGGAAAAGCCCACTTTAGATAGGATCATGTGGTGAAAGAAGACCTTTCTATGGGAACAATAACCAATCTGGTACCTAGAGAATGAGAAGGTACCATATATCACAAAGTGTTCTCAGAGTACCAACTCAGAAATGAATAAAAAAGGATATATGCAATTGAATTCTTCTGATAGAATTAAACTTTCAGTGATGAACTTAATATTCTTAATGTTCAATAACACTGGCGTGACTAATTTATAATGTTGTGCACCTGAAACTAATATAATGTTGCTTCAATATAAAATAATCAAAGAATATGCAAAGGGCTAAATTAAGGAAATAAGTCAAAGAACTACACAGTAGAAAGAGGTTTGAGGCACTGAAGGTGAATAGAGTCAGAGACCAATAAATGAAGGAGAGAATAACAGGATTTGGGAACAGACAGGTAACTATAGCCACACTAACAAGCAAGAGTTATGGGTAAGACAACAGAAAGTAGGTTGTACCTGCTGGCAGACATTGTTATCTGCAGAGATGAAGAGGGGAAACAGAATACTTTAGCCCTTCTCATTAACAATGGCATGTCATCTCTGCATTTGTGGTATATCTAACAAAGCAATGTTTTTCTTTTCTTACTCAACAAATAATGAAAAATGTCCAGAATATAAATGAAGCAACTAGAAGAGTTTTTAAATTGATTAGAATGAAATACCACATGATGTTGAATTAGAACTGGTCTTGTATAATAATGGCCTGTTGTGGCTACTCTAGTGAATTATCACTCACTTTGTACTTTGGGACATTTTTTAATGACGTTTCAGAAGCCAAAAGGCTAAAATAAAAGTGTAAATGGGACTGTTATTCCTTAAAAGGTTCTAGGAAAAAAGTCCTTCATTTTCCAGTTCCAAATTTCTATTTGGTCTTCAGTTGGTGACCTCAGCACTCAGTCTCTGTCATTATGGCCACATTCCCTCCTTCCTGTCTCTAGTAGTGTGTCTCTTATGGGAATACTTGACATTGGATTTAGGATCCACTTTATAATCAAAGGTCATTTTATAGTCAGACCTTTAATTACATTTGTAAATATCATTTTTCTAAATAATGTTACATCCACAGGTTCTGGGGATTATGGTGTGGACACAGCATTTTGATGGTATTTACTCAGCTTGCTATATCTTGATCAACCAGAAAGACTTACAAACACCTGATTTCACCCCTTTATGTAATGAAGAAATGTGGTTTTTCTTTTCTTTAAGGTGTAAAAATCAAAATGTAATAGATGTATGCCTGCATAATTCTCAATTCTTAAAGAGAAGATACCCTTCCATCTACAATGTGCAAAGAACCATAGACCAGAACATCTACATTCCCGAGGATATTTTCTATAGAATCTTAAACTTAAGACTTTAAGGACTTAAAACCTTGGATGGAGTTAAGGAGGCAGTTATAAGAAATAAAAAGGGAACGATAAGAATATTTTTAAAAATATATTTATGTGTAAATTTCACATCTTTGCAATCCCAGGGATTTACCCCCCTCCCCTCCCCCCCTTCCCTCCTGTCCATTCTTGTGTGCTTCAGTTTGGTGCTCAGCCTGTTTTGTCTTTTCCTCATGGCTTTTATTGATAAGAATATTGTTACTTTATATTCATTCAACATGCTGTGGTCAGTAGTAATTGCCTATCAATAATATTTAGTGCCCATTCACAATCCATGACCAACACTGCAAAAATTCAGAAGTAGAAAGTTGAGCTAAATAAATTTTTCTGTTTTTAAAAAGATTTTTAACCAGACAACACAATGATCAAGATATTTTTATGGAATTTCAAGACAATAACATCTTTCTGAATTTTCTTCTAAAGTATATTTCAGGTTTTCCCCTCATACTTAGCAGATAAAATTTGAGATTGATGCTCTTTTAAGCCTTGTTTATTCATATGTGTTACAAATAGCTCCCTTTGTTCACCAAGATTAGAATAAATCTTCTTCTGATGGCACTATATCATGTTAATTTTACCTCTTTGTTGTGCAGTGGAGTGTATTAACTAGCCATCCTCATATTTTTACAATTTGTCCCTTCATATCATTCAAAGATAGTTTCACAGTCCTTCTTAAGCAGTTTGAAGGTATGTGGGCATTTTATGTTCAGGTGCATGCTATAAGCAAATTTACCAATGAGGTAACAAATTTACCACAGCTAATTTTCAAGTCAGTGTTTGAAGTGGGTAACTCACCCAGTTTTCATGGTAAGGATTAATATAGAATTAATCCACTATTATTTGACAGAAACTATATTATGCATTACATACATACTTAATTTCACACTTGAACCACCACTTAAAGTTGGCAATAATGATGGAAAACTTACTAGTGCAGAATAAAAAGACATAAACTTGTAACACTGAGGTGTTAGTAGAGTTGCTATGAGTCTAAAGCTATAAGGAGTGAACAAGAAAGACTGACAGACTTGAAGGGATTCTCACAAAAAGACTCCCCCCTCCCAAAAAAAAAAGGGCAGCAAAGAAAGAACTGGGTTAGAGGAGAGTAAGATAGCATGAGTAAAAATTAAAGTAATTTATGTTAGGTTTAGGGTTTTAACTGGATTGCATAGGACCTGAGATTCATTCTGACTCCAACAGGAACACCATTTTATTTTTAACCGCAATTTTCAGTCAGACTATGCTATGCTGAATTTAATAAAATAGTATGTCCCTGGCATATGCATGATTAGATGGGGCCCATCGCCCCATGAATCAACAGCTGTTAATCTTCATTTTGCATTCTGGATGAGGTAAATAATTGCATTCAGCTATCTGCAACCATCCCTATTGTTGCTTCCCTAGACCTGTGACTCTTCATTTGTAGAATTGTATTGTGAGCTATGAAAGCATTTCAGCTGCCCAGACTCTGGAAGAACCTGTTTAATATCCATTTCTCTGCTCTGGATCTAGATGGTCCAATCATACTGCTTTCCAGTGGGGAAGATATATCTTTTTAGTCACTTTACATAGCAATCTTAGAATATGAGACAGCACTCTCACACTACAATGGAAAAACTACTAAAAATTCCCACAGTTAGGAGCATGAAGCAATAATATAGAATGAAAAAGAAAAAAAATCCAATAATCAAGCTGAGAAGTACAAATTAAGAAATAAAGACGGAATGATCTTTATGAACAGCCCATACAATGCACAATAGCTAAAGTGAAAGACAGTAGAAGGTGACAAATATAGCAGAAAAAGAGTATTTGTCCCTGAAACTCAAATTATATATTGCAGAAGGTATTTTAGAAATGACCACCCCTCCCAAGCACAAACATACATCATCCAGGTTCAAATACCTTTCTACAGTGTAGAGAAATCAATTGCTTTAGATGGTTCATACTTATCCTTTCTGTCATTTATGAACATAGTAAATTTACTAATATAAGGTATCAAATGGTCATTTTATTGAATACCTATGTAAGAAAAAGTCTTTTGGGATTACAAATGAGCAAATACCAAAAAATTACATAAAGATGTACTCAATGGTATAATATACTTAATTACACTACAGAGAAAACATTGCTAGAATAAACAACTTCTTCTAAGACTGGGCACCCATTTTACTAAAGTTTAGGACAAAGACTCAGAGATTTAGAAGGAACTGAAAGAAATGGTACAAACAGTGACTGTGGGTTTAGTGTTTCATTGGTGCCAGACTAATGCAGTCTTCTTAATGATCCAACAACATATTTGAGAGGAACACCCTCAGCTTTGTAGATAGTGGAGGTTAGTAACAACAGAAAATACAGTATGAAATAAAAGCCACCAATTGAGATTTGACTATTTACTGACACTTGCCTAGATGTCACATACTCTTTCTAAACAAGAAGCTCCTAAGAAGAATTTGGAGCATGTGAAGAAGGTGACAGGATAGGACTTTGTAGCACCCTGAGACATATGACATTTGTATTATCTAGACAGGAGAACAAAGTGGCTTGTGAAAGAAAAATAGGGACAGACTATACCCAGAGGATTCAAGATCAAGTGGAGAGAGCACATCTAAGAGTCAGAGAGACTTGTTTTGAACCCGGTTTCCATTACTTCTTTGTCCAGTCAATTGAGGACAAGTTACTATTCTGTCTAAATAGTGGGAGTCTCATGTATCATAAAAATAAAAAAGGGATGGGGGGATGAATATAATATGCCTTAAGATTGAAATACTTTATAAAGTTTTTAGATCATTTAATGATAAAGTTATTATTCAGAGATTCTGATTCTTTTTCTTTCATATTGATATCTTCTTATGGTCTGTCTTCTCTTCCCTCCTTTTCTTAGGCAACTACACAAAGAAGACCATGGTCTTCTTCAGAGTTCACACATTCTTACCATATTAATGAATGAAAAAGCGGTGCAAAGCTTATCTAGCTTATATTTATGAGTTCCAGTGAAAGAATGGGTAACTTCAAATATAAAGTTGCATTTAAGAAATAAATCAATTCTAAATTGATTAAACTACTAACAAGTCATGCAAATCCTGTAAGTGCTCAGTGCTTGAATTTTTCTGTCAGGGTGCATAGAAGCAGAACAAGGATAAAGGGAATATGTTTTAGATATGTGATTGTAAGTAAATAGGCAATAATTGGAAATGATTATCTGCTGGCCAAAGAACCAAAGGCACAATGATAAAGAACATGCAGTTAGTTTGAAGTCACTTGATTTGGTGTATATTATATTGCTAAAAATACTGAGTACTGTTTCCCTTGGAATAAGCAAGAAATACCTCGCTTTAGGAAACTGTACCTTGGAAGATACAGGCAGAGTATCCTATTCCTCTGCAGAAATAAACAACAGAGGCAGATTCTGAGGAAACAATACAGTTGATAACACATTTCAAATAACAAAAGATGAAAGAACTTTGCAAACCTGAGAACATCCTAAGTAGATTGATTCAAATTTTCTTTCTTGGGCTTCAATAAAAAACTCTCCCCAGTTCTCATCATATGTTCATGTTCATGAAAACATTGAAGTTATCTAATCTAGCCATCTTAACCAGTGTTTATTGAATCCCCAAGACTGAAATTTATTGCATGAGGATAGCAAAAACAAACCCCAGGTGTTCAGAATGAATTCAGGCTGTAAGAGTTCCCAATGAGTGATGAAACTGGTGTTATTTCCCGTGTCATTGGATTCTAATTCTCATTGCCTTAAGCCAAAGAAATCACGTGTATAGAATTATGAATATAATAGAATTAAAGTGTACAAATAATCACCTTTTTAGATAGGAAGGTTCACAACAATTGAACAGGAGATATAGTTATATTCCCTTATATATGAGAGAAAAATGAGACCAAAAGACATGTTCAAGTAGTTTGTCAACACTCAATCCCCCCTCTAAGAAATATTGGCAGGGACTCTCTTATACAAATCAGAATAAAAAAATCTTAAGGCAAAGGGCAGTAGTCCTCATATGTTAATAACCAATCTTAATACAAAAGAAAAAGTGAAATAACACTTCAAAAGGCACAGAGTGGTTGGTTTGATTAGAAAACAAAATTCAAACTTCTTTTCTCCCCAGGAGAACCATCTGAGTGCCAAATGGAAACAGACTCAAAGTAAAGGGTTGCAAAACAATCCAACTATCAAGTATACCCTAAAACAGGCAGGGTCAGCCATAATTACATCACACAAAATAGACTTTCAGGTAATAATGGTAAATAGATAGATGGGTGACACATTAATGATTAAAAAAATCACTACATGTGGAAAACATAGCACTTGATATATATATATATATATATATATATATATATATATATATATATATATATGCACCAAACAAGGGAGGAACAAAGTGGGCACATTTTATAAAGCAACTACTAACAAAACTAAAATATGACACAGCAACACAACATTTAAGTAGAGAACTTCAATTTTTCACTTGTATTGATGAACCAATCAAACTGAAAATCAACAAATGAAAGTTTATGAGCACATGGGTTTAATAGCCATTCATAGGACACTGCACTAAGTACACAATCTTCTCAAGTGTATATAGAACATTCTTAAAAAGAGACGCAGCTTGGGTCACAAAATAGGTGTTAATAAACTAGTGAAGATTGAAATCATATGTTTCTTTCTGTTCATGAGTTATCAATTTTAAATTAATTATATTAAGGAAGCAGGAAATACCTCAAAGGAGAGAGGATTATGCCAGAGGACTAGGGATGCTTTGGTGGTAGGTGTCGTGAGGTAAAGATATCAAAATAAGTGTGAACTTATACATCTGAATTATAGATTTATAAATGAATATTGCCCAATAAAAATACAAAAAGAAAGAAAACTGGGAAAACTTCAAATAAAAGGAAACTAACTAATATACCACTGAATATTGGGCTAATGAGAAAGTCAAAGAAGGAAAATCTACCAGAACCCATAGGACATAGCCAAAGCAATATAAACAGGTCAGCTTACAGCAACACAGTATTTTCAAATAAATTAGCTAAAGGAACTAGAAAAATAACAAACCAAAAGCCAGTAGGAAGGAAATAAAAATTGGAGCAGAGATATGCAAAATAGAAATGACAATATAAAAGATAGACAAAACTAAAAGCTGACTCTTTGAATACAGATGAAATAGACAAACAAGTGTGAAGACTCAAAGAGGTAAAGGATAAGCTAATAGGTAGAATTGGGAATGAAAGAGAAGTTACAATAAATATCTCAGAGATTATCATAAAATACTACTATGAATATCATTATGCCCATAAATTGTATAATCTACTAGAATAAAATCTTCTAAGACTGAATCAATTGAAATAGCCATCAAATACATCTACCCCAAAAGAAAAAAGCCTGGCACCTGACACCTTTCTTAGTTTTATTCTAACAAACATTCAAAGAAAAAAATATATCTATCTTTCTCAACTCTTCCAAAAATTTGAATAGTAAATACTTGCGAATACATTCAAATAAGGCCAACATTACAATATCATGAAAAAGCAAAACTAAAAAAAATGAACATCCCTGATGAATATACACAAAAGTACTCAACAAAACCTTACCAAGTCAAATTTGACAATACACAGAAAGGACTATATATTGTAACTAAGTGGGACTCATTCCATGGTATAGAAATGGGTCAACATACAAAATTAATTGAAATTTACCACATCACCAAAAAGATTAAATTTTGATTATGCCAATAGACACAGAGAAAGCATTTGACATGACTCAATTTATGACAAAATCTTAAAAAAAACGAGGACAGATGGCACATACATTGACACAATCATGGCTAAATAGGGCAAGTCCATCATATATCATACAAAGTGGTGACATGCTGAATGAAACTTTTCCTATAAGAGCAAGTACACAAAAAAGTTATCCATTCTCATACTGCCACTCACCATAGTATAAATGTCCTAACTAGAGAAATCAGGCAAGAGACAGAAATGAAGTCAATATCAATTAGAAAAGTAAAATGATCATTCTTTGCCAAAAAAACACCATGAAAATAATCATAGAAAACCCTAAGGCTGGTACTGGGGTTAAAAAAAAAATTTGAAACAAAAGTCAGTAAAATGACAGGCTATAAAATATTGATATGCAACAATCTGTTGTGTTTCTATGTGAAAACAAAGAAATCTAGAAAATAACTTCATTTGGAAATGTAGGATAAGCTTAACAAAGGAGGTAAAAGACTTGTACAGTGAAAGCCCGAAGACATTCTTAAAAGAAATGGACTTTGAAACAAAGAAGTGGAAAGATGCTCCTTATTCAAAGATTGAATGAGTTAACGTTGCTAAAATAGTCATCCAAGATAATACACAAATTCAATGAAATCCCTATCCAAGTTTCAATGATATGCTTTAAGAGAACAGAAGAAATGCTGAGTACGTGCAACACCAAAAAAACTAAATAGCCAAAACTCTGCTCACAGAACAAAAACATGCATTATCATTCTCCCAAGAGTAGCTCTACCAGAACATTATCATTACTGAAGAGTATGATGATATTGGAATAAAAAAGACACATAGATCAATAAAATAAATTTGTGATTCCAGATTAATCCACAGATAGGAAAAATTAAGATAAAGGGGCCAAGAGCTTATAATGAAGCAAGGAATTCTTTCCAATAAACAATGTTGGGAAAACTGGGCAGCCACAAACAAATGAACCAAGCTAGACCACTATCTTACAGTATATTCATAAACTAATTCAGAACAATTTAAGGTCTTGAATGTGATATCTAAAGCATGAAATACATGAAAGAAAACACAGGCAGTGAGCTCCCTGACATCTGCCCTAACAATGTATTTGTGGATTTGACTCCAATGTAGGAAAAGCAATAGTGAAAAATAAACAAATGGAACTACGTAAGACTAAATATTTTTTGAATAGCAAAATAAATCATCACCAAAACAAAAAGCAAAGCATCTTATTAGGGAAGATATTTGTAAATTATACAGTGACAGGAATTAATGCTAAACATATGTAAAGAACTCAGAACTCAAGAATGAAAATGTCCTTTAAAAAGGAGGCAGAAGACTTGAATAAATATACCTCCAGTGGAGACACATGAAAATCAACAGACATGTGAAAAAAATATTGTTACTTATTACTGGAGATCTACAAATCAAAATAACAATGAGCTATGTTCTCTCACCTGTCTGGAATGGCTATTATCAAAATGGCAAGAAAAAAGTGGTGGACAGGGTGTGGGGAAAAGGGAATCCTTGAACATTGTTGATGGGAATACAAAATTGTGTTACAATTATGCAAACCTTTATGGCAAATTCTCAAATAATTAAGAATCAAATATATATTAGCAATCCCACTTCTGGGTATTTACATGAAGGGCATGAAAACACTACTATGAAAAGATAAAGGCAGCAGGTACTTGCACAC
Organism: Uropsilus gracilis; assembly: GCA_004024945.1. Lineage (NCBI taxonomy): Eukaryota > Metazoa > Chordata > Mammalia > Eulipotyphla > Talpidae > Uropsilus > Uropsilus gracilis. The sequence goes on along the minus strand of PVHY01003452.1, from coordinate 23,064 downwards.
CATATACATTTAAGAAACTTTTCATGTATAAAGAATTCAAAGTTCAACAAGAAAATGAATAACCCAATCAAGATATGGACAGAAGACTTGAATAGACAACTCTCCAAAAACAACAGATGGTCAACATGCACATTAAAAAAAAATGCTCTAAATCATTTATTAGGGAAATGCAAATCCCTAAAATTGAGATACCAACCTAAATTTGTTAAAATGATCTATGGTCTATATAAAAAAGACTAGAAACATTTGTAAGGATATGTAGAAAAGAATCATGTATATACAGCTGGTGGGATTGCAAATTGGTACAGCATCTGCAGGATAAATAGTTGTTATTAAAAAATTAAAAAAAGAACTTCCACATGATCCACGAATTTGACTTCTAGGCATTTACCCAATGAATATGAACATGGTAGTTGAAGAAGTTGTATTTTTCTCATTGCAGTACTGTTCACAACAGCTAAGATGTAGAAATAACCTAAATACTCATGTACAGATTACTAGATAGAACACTACTCACAACTTGGATGAACTTGAGTGTGCTAAGCAAATTAAATCAGAAAGTGGAACACTTCAAATATATGACTTCAAATAGAGACTTCAAGACAGGGAGAAAACTGGTGGCTAACAAGGAGAAGGGATTGATATTTGAATGAAAAGTTAAAAGGGGTCAAATATATGTTGATAAATGTATGGTGGTGAACATGTCGTAGTGTTGGTAGATGTAGAGTTACTATGGTGTACATCTGCAAATATATATTATTATAAGCCAATGTTACTCCAATAAAAATGAGGAAAAATCACATTTTTATAGTCCTTTATAATATATTCTTCTTACTTTGACCTCTGTCCCATGTCCTTGATACTTTAAGTTTCTAAGACAGAATTAGTAGAATGCTGTCTGTGAGTTTGAAAGTATTTTTTAGTGGAAGAACTAGAGGAAAAGTGGAAAATTTTAAATAACCAAGAAGGTTGAGTAAATTATATACCTTCAGAGCTCCTTCAGAAGGTATAAAAGAGCACTTCAAGAGTCAGCTGTACTGTATGGAGGGCCCTTAAATTAAAGAAAATGGAACTACCATATGACCCGGCAATTGCTCTCTTGGAAATCTACACAAAGGAGACCTCAATGCTTGTACAAAGGGACACCTGTGCTCAGATGTTTATTGCAGCACTACTTACAATTGTAAGGACATGGAAGCAACCAAAATGTCCCAAAACAGATGATTGGATGAAAAAGATGTGGTATATATACACAATGGAATATTAATTAAAATGACAAATTGGATGATTTTATGATAACATGGATGGAGTTAGAAGAAATCATTAGCAGAAACAAGTAAAAAAGCAAAAGACAGAAACCAAATGGTTTCACTATTATATGGGACATGGGAAAGATAAACAAAAAGCCATGAAGAAAAGTCAAAACAAGCCAATAACCAAATTAAAGTACACAACTGGAGGGGAGATGGCAGGAAAGGGTGGGGATGTTCAGGGAGGGGGGTGAACCCCAGAGATCACAAAGATGTGAAATGCATATATAAATAATTTAATATTAAAATTAAAAAGAATCAGCTGTATTCCCAAGATTATCTCTAAGAATAGGGAATGCATTCCCTGATATTATCTTTAATGTCAATTTTAGGCTCATTTGTTCATTATGTTATTTTATGCATGCTTCTATTAACATCATTCTACTTCCTTGCCTAGGAATGATGATTTTAATAACTATTTATAGCTTAAATATACTAAAAAATAACCAAGAAGTTCATTATCAAGATACAAAATAATTAGGGGACTTATTATAACAAACACATATTAATGATTTGCTAATTGCTCCTAATTTCCTTAATTTTCACAATAAGAGTATAGCAGTGGTACTATTTTTAACACCATCTTACTAATTTGAAAATTGAATTAGAGGTTAAGAAATTTGCGTAAGGTTGCAGAGTTCCTAGTAGGCATTTCTGTAATTTAAATCCATTAGAAGTGTTAAACTGAAACTGAATAAATGGGAAGGCTAGGTTTTCCCACTTCCCAAACAAGAAAATTACTGAACAACTATTTCTGCTCCTCAATTTTTCCACAATTTTATCCAAGCTGACTATGTCCATTTCCCTCTGATCAGTAACTATTTCTGTTGGGATTTATAAGGGGGAAAATAAAACAAGAAACTACTTTAGATATATCAAAGAGAGGGGACTTGATGCAGGGGATGAGTTTTACCTGTGTTGGAAGGAAACCTAATTTGAGATTAGCAACAGCTGGAAATTGGGAGGGCTCTCAAGAGAAAGGCATGTTACCAAAGCCTAGAAGTCAGAACCAAAGCAACTGGCAGAAGCAAGAGGGGGGTGCCCACTGGCTAAGGGTTAGAGAGAGCAAGTTAGTGCCCCAGAGAAAAGTCACTATTAAGGACTTTACTCAAGAGATAAGAGAAACATGACTTCTAACTTTGTTTCTTACCTTCCAAACTCTACTGCATCTTTTCCTTTAATCCAATCTACATAATAGTCAGAGGTAAACGGCCAAATAGAATTGTGAGAACATTTCAGGCTGAAAGTACATGGAAGGCTTTAGACTTATATACCTCCTCCAACCTTTTTGTGTAGTGCATGCCAGATTCTGAAACGCGTGCAATAAGATGAGCTAAAAGAACCCTTCTAGCTCCTTCCCTGAACATATAGTATTTGGCTACTTTTATATTTTTGATGGTTAACTGGTGTTGATGTCACTGAAAGTCCTAATTCAAAACACTGCGCGGAACATAGATGGAGCTAGAAGGAATCATGTTTGTGGAAATAAGTCAGAAAGAAAAATACTAGATGATCTCACTTATATGAGGGATATAGGGAATACAGATGGACAAGACACATTTAAAATTAACTACCAGCATAACTGAAGCATAGAACAAGAGAGGGGGACTAGGGTATAATTCGGAAGGGGGGAATGGGCACAAGAGATCAAGATGATGGTTCATGGGTAACAAAGTGGTGGGATAACCTTGGGGTAGTCAACGATGTGGAAAAAATAATATATATGTATACACACATATGTACAATTGATTTATAAAAATAAAATAATTAAAGAAATATATCTGCATGGATAGCCTCTTAACCTCTTCATTAGCATTGTATCACATGGACCTGATGATGGGTTGTTCTCATTTTGCTTTTAGGAGCTTTCATTTCTGCTTGTGTCCATCCACACTGTGAGAGATTAACATGTGTTGAGTAGCTCAAAGTTTATGAAAGTCTTTTTCAATCCAGTTGGTAAAGAGCTCCTAAGAAAGATACTACACTTACAAGAATACAGGCTATTTCTAAGGATAAACTAGAATTCAACTCTAAACAGTTATTTTTTTCCTGTAAATCTCCATTATGTCCTTAGTGTGACATCTTTTTCCTACTAACTCAAAATCTGTTGAGCAATTTTTATATCTCTATGTTTCATCTTGCACATGTAGACAGCTTGAAGACATTTAACATAATTGAATAATGGAATAAAACAGTTTACATAGAAAATTGCTTGCATTTCTGAAGTACAAACCATTTTTTCTTCTCTCAGCTTTCTCAGTCTGTTTTTTATGTGTTATGGAAATTCATAGTTGCTATTATTGTGAGATCTTGCTTGAAAGATCTTAGTGTTGATAACAGAAATCAGATATGTGTTAGCCCATGTAACAATAGTGGGCTTTATGAAAAAAATTTCCAGAATTACTAGATTTATCCACCTACCATTGGAAACTAACATCTCCCACACATGTAGAATTTTGTCCTGTGAAATGTAATGGTTGGAGAAGCAGGGTAGAATGTACACTAAAGGCAGAGAGACCAATGACAATATTTAAGAAGAAAAAAATAATGTACTTTGCATGCACTCAGCTTCATTCCTTAATCATATTAGTATTTTTCTTTTCTTGGGAGGTAGCCAGATGCATCCACAAGTAAAGGAACGTCAAGAGATAGACATATCTTGTCTGCTAAAGTCATTACTATTCAGCTTCCAACTTGATCTCTCCTTTTCTCTTCCCCATGTCATTCTCTTTCCTTGGTTTTATTTAATTCATACAGCAAATTTTTTTTAGTACCTGCTTTGGACAAGTTCTATGACAAAATTTTTCTTATTCTTTATTTCTTGGTCCATCACTACCTGGGCTTTAAGCTTCCCCATAGCCTATATGAACACTGCCATCTACTGAAGGAAACGAGGAGGATAAAGCTTTCATATACAATAAGTTAAGTTCTCTGTTGAGTAGTATTTTTAATACATTCTTTAGAGCACACAAAACATTTCTGAGCATTTAGTTAATGACTCTTCTTAAGTGCTAGAGATAGCATGGCAAACAAGACAGGAAAGTCCTTGCCTCAAGGTGTTCCTATTACAGGTAGGGAGATTAATAATGAGCAAACAAATAGATTTATAATGTAATGCCAGGCAGAAAGAAATGCTTTCATAAGAAATAACAGAATAAAGGAGATAAGAGATGACACCTGTTTGGGGATAAAGCAGTGAGTAGAGGACTATTTGGAGGCTTTTAGAAAATGACATATATATATATATAATTAAGGTACTAGTAGTTTACCATATTGCATATGATTTATAGATACACACTGACACATTTCAGGTGTATGTTACCACATTACACCCCCTAGCAAGGCTTTCATTGTCTTACACCACAGACTGTTGTGTTCCTTGTAGACTTTGCTCTCTGCCTCTCCCTCCAGCAGCTTCAATTCTACTTTGATGTTTGGGGTTTAGTATTGGTTGATTCTCTCTAACCCCTTGCTTCGTTCATCTATACCAGACATGTAAGTCTTTCCCCTTCTTACCTATTTTGTTTGACATAATCTCCTCTAGTTCTACCACATTGTAGAAAATGGCAAGTATGTCTTTATTTATATCCTATTAGTATTCCATTTTTGTACATATATCACATTTTCTTAAGTCACTCATTTGTTTTAGAGTGCTGAGGTTGTTTACACAGTTTGGCTATTTTAAATAGTGCTGCAATGAACATCAGAAGACATATATACCTTCAAGTGAGACTTTTTGAATTATTCTATTAGGCATCGAAGAGTGTAATTGCTGAATCATAGGGTAGAGGTATTTTTAATATTTTCAAAATCCTCCATACCATTCTTTGGCATATAGTTTTCACATGCTGAATGTATGTGATAGATAAAAAACAAAACAGAAAAATTAACTGACATAAACCTCTAAGAAAAATTATCAATTAACTTGAATAGGATGTTCAAAATAATTAAAGGAAGATAATATGTAAAGGGGGTAATTAACTTCAGTTATAATTAAAAAAGTTGTAAATTAAAGACTCAAGAGTGAGCCCTATACCTCTACCACATTTTAAAAAAAGTCAGTAATTACCAAAGGATGCTTTGGGTTACAGAAAAAAGACTCACATTACTGTGGGGAGTCTAAATTTTCACAACTTTATGTCAATGGGTATCTTCTAGTGTTGACAATCTGTATATTCTATGGTCCAGGAATCTCATATTAGATATTTATCCTAAAGAAACGTGTTTATATGAACCGGGATAACTGGATGAGAATTATTATAGAAACCTTACTCAAAACATTGCCAAATTAGAAGTATACTGATGATCTATCAAGTATAGTATGGATAAAAATATGTGGTGTACTCTACATTAAGAAAATGAATGCATGCACACTGCACAGAAAATGTTCTCAAGAACATGAATTTGTACAAAAGGAGAAAAACTATATATATATAGACATATTCCATCTATATAATGTTCAAGATATGTAAAACTAAAGTTATTGTATGTATGTACATAAATATTTGATTAGAAGAAAATCATCTTAAAAAAATCAGTATAGAAACTGGGCGTAGTGATGCGAGCCTGTAATCCCAGTTACCTGGGAGGGTGAGGCTGGGCATCAGTTGAGTCCACGTGTTGGAGACATCCCTGGGCAACGTAGTGAGACCTAGTCTCTTAAAAATAAAAAATATACCTCCCTAAATCATATAATATGACTAATAAGAAGGAATGTAGAGCCAGGAGGCGGACACAGACAGACCTTAGAACATGGGATAAGATTGCATCATTCTAACCTTGACTAGTAGTGGTTTTGTAAATATAAATTCTCCAATCATTCACTGTGAAATATATTTTATTTAAAATAAAGGTTTCTTATCCCTCCAAAAAATAAAGGAAAAGATACACCCTTGCCATTGACATAGCTACAAACTGATAAGAGTACCCAGCAGAAAGAACAATCCTTTGGTTCTGGAGGAGTATAATCTAGGCTATAAGATAGAACAATTCTTTTCTCTGAATGTCACTGAGAAGAGACCAATTAAAATCTACTGCCTGGTACAGAAATCTATCTTCTAGCTTGTTCTTGCTCATACTCCATTTGCCAGGTGCTTGCTGACTCCTTCATGTAATTAGATAGAATGGCTGCTACTGCATTAATTTTGTCAGTGTGAGAAACAATAGATATTGAAATATCAATATGTTGTAAAGCTTTGAGCGGTAACAACTCAGGAAATATTAGAAAGGACACACGATCATAAAGATTTGTTTTTTTCATCCCTTTTTATGCTCCATACTTCCTGACCAGAAAATGTCTCCATGAGCTGGGACTAGAGAAGCACCTAGCTAAGAAACCAAAAATGCCTGTTATTATTCTGCCCTGCCACTGTGTTCTAACGATAGCACTTACCTATCAGCGTGCAGAAGATCAGTTCCTTCCAGTCTGCAACTCCAGAGTCAGAAGCTTTAGCAATGCCACTTTGGCCATGTAAAAGTGAGATGACACAAAGAAGGCTGTATGGATGTGTGGGGCCATGCGATGCTTGCTGTACTCTGGAACTACTCCCAGTCCCACAGTTATAAAGAAGAGCTTCTCCCCAGCCTCTGAAAAGAGGTACAGAAATTAGCAAACCTCCAGGTCAGAAGCAGCAGCTGAAATTAAACTTTGGAACTTCACAAGAAATTAAAAAATTAGCCTATCACCAAACCTCTGCCTCCATCTTTGCTCGTTGCTCATCTAAAGAACATATTTGAGGGATGATAGGGGAAATATCATCTTAAAAGATATTAGCATAAAACACAAACGAGCAGATTTCTTCCTCCGAAGTTTGTTAGCTTCCTCTGAACTTACTACTGGAAATCCTGGCAAGAGGAAGGAGAAGAATTGAGCTTGGGGGTGGAGAAGAAACAGAATTTAAAATGTGAATTGACTTAGAAAACATAGAATTACAGTGCATTCACTGAAAGTTACTAGTTGACATTTTGTTAATGAGACAGAATGGAGGTTTAGAATCATAAAAATAAATTAAATACTGAAATGACTTCATATACTTGAACTTGGGGCCATTACATTTTTAGTTGCAATGTAATTATTGGATAACAATTTTTATCTCAGTTTTGGGGATTGTGTATTTGATCTTAATGACTGTTTCAGAAGCAGGCAGAGATGAAATGTCTAAGTGAAGTTTCCCACGTAGGGCCAGTATTTACTTGAGCAATCTTAATTCCAAAACAGTTGTGTGAGACGGACTTTATAATTGGACAATTTAGACAAAATCTTTCTCTTTGCTAATATATTTACAACATCTTGTAATTTTTATTTCAACATCTTGTAATTTTTATTTCTCTTATTGCAAAGAATTTCTCTAGCACTTAACCAGTTACATTTTGGAGAAAGGTAATTAAGGAATGATTTTCCTCTGGTGATGTTTGCAGTCTTATCAAATAAATCAGCTTGTAGCATAGCAGAAAAGGTCGCATCCAAACTGAATATAGTGTACAATAATGGAAGCAGATGGTTTACTGAGTTAGGGAATGAGAACTGATTATTGATTTGCTATCCTTGTAACGACATCAGTGGAGAGTGATAATGGACTGTACCACTTGTAACAGAGTAAATAGCCATTTTTATATTACTTGCTTTCTTGCAAATTGGCTACTAGCAGCGCAAGTAAAATATATGGCTGTCTCATATCTCAAAGCACTAAACGAATTGCACTAGAGGAATGCAATGAAGCACAGTACACCATTTGCTAATATTTATAACTTGAGCTCTAGCTGAAAACTCCACATTAAAAAGTTAACAATTCTTCCTGTTTATTTTCCACAGTCATTTAGGTGTATTTCCTCAATTCTTAGCTTCTACACTTATTTTCGAATAATGTATGATTGTTTTTTATCTCACACCTTGAAGTACTCTAGGCTCTAATCATTTCTCATTTCCATAACAAAATAGATACTATTTTCTGGACTTGTATTTCTTGACAAAGGGAAATTATATTTAGCAAAATAATAGAAAGGAATATCAAGATGCAGCAATGCATCTTTAAAAATATTGAAAGAGTCCTGATTTAGAGATAAACTTAGATTTTTAACTATTTCTTCTTTAGTTATGGCTTTTCTTCCACCCCTTCATCTCTCCTAGCTAGCATTCTGTTAGCGGAACTTCTAAAATATACTCATCTCTCCACGAGTGTATAAGTACAACATTTTCTCTTTTCCTGTTGGAGGTACTCTGAATCTACACACATTTGCCATTGATTCTTTGTGTAAACTGGGTTATTTCCTGTGACGATGAACTACACAATCTGCCTGTGCCAATACAAACAGGTGTTTTCATGGTTGGTCAGTCAGAAACCATATAGCCATATAGCCAGGAGGATTACCAGTTTTTAATTTGGAGAAATATTTTATTGCTCTTTGAATTTCCTGAACTGTGATTGATTTTATTCATTTCTTCTATTTCTTCCTGTTTTAATCTTTGGTAGAATATATTGTTCTAAATTTTTTTTCTGTTATCAAATTTATGGACATACAATTGTTCATAATCTATAGCCTGTTGTATTTCTATGCTATCTATGGTAATTTCTGTTCTTTTATTTCATTGTTTGTTAATGAATTCTCTCTTTTCTTTCTTTATCTACTTAGAAATTGATGGATTTTTTGCTATCTTCTCAAAGAACCAACTCTCAATCTTTTGTATGGTCTTTTTTATTTCATTTATTTATATTCTTTGGTTGTTTTATTTGGGATTTTTATGGCTTCCATCCCATACTGCAATTATCTTCTCAAAACTGATTTTTTTGTTTGTTTTTGTTTTTACTTTTGTTTATTTTTTCAAATTAATTTTATGAGGCAAAGTTGTTTTACATCATTGTATATATTTGCTTTAGAAATTATGGGTTATAACCTCTGCAAATGTACATTTACACAACATGTCTTGTACCAGCTCCCCAATACTGGGTTCACCCCTCACTCCTATTACCCTTCCTCTCTGGTTGCCTGCTTTGCAATCAGATATCAAGGGCTTATTACTGGTTTGGTTTTGACTGACCCTTACATGTTATGTTTCTCTGTATTCCTCATATATGTGGAACCATCTGGTTTACCTGTACCTGGTTTTTATCTTTCTCCTTCTGACTTTATTCACTTAGCATTATCTTTTCCAGTTCCAGTCCATACTGTCACAAATGGCAATAATTAATTTTTTTTTTTTAGTAGCTAAGTAATAATCTGCTGTGTATACGGATACTATACTTTGCTGACCCACACCACTGTCCTTGTACATTTAGGATGCTTCCATAACAGCCCTATTTGTAAATAGGGCTGCAGTTATCTAGCAGTACATATACCCATCAAATTAGTGTTTCTGTGTTCTTTGTTTAAAAATACAGAATAGGATAAGAATTGCTAGGTAATATGGTAGGTCTATTTTTTTAATAATCAAATAATTTATTTATATATAAGTTGCACATCATTGTAATCCCCAGGATTCACCCCCCCACCTTCCCTGACCATTCCCCCTCTGTCCCACCCTACACCCCAAGTTGTGTACTTCAATTTGGTTATTAGCTTGGTTTATCTTCCCCATGTCCCATATAATAGGGAAACTATTTTGTGTCTGTCTTTATTTTTTGACTTGTTTCTGTTAATATGATTTCTATTAGGTGTGTCCATGTTATCATAAATTCATCTAATTTGTCAATTTTAATTGATGAGCAATATTCCATTGTGTATATATACACCACATCTTTTTCATCCATTTATCTGTTTTGGGACATTTGGGTTGTTTCCATGTCCTTGCAATTATAAATAGTGCTGTAATAAACATCCGGGCACAGGTGTCCCTTTGTACCTTTGTATCCTTGGATAGATTCCCGAAGAGCGATGTCTAGGTCAAATGGTAGTTCCATTTTCATTAGTTTGAGGGTACTCCACACTGCTTTCCATAGTGTTGGACCAGTTTACAGTCCCACCAGCAGTGTAAGAGTGTTTCTTTTTTTCCACATCCACACCAGTACTTGTTGCCTGTTTATTTGATGTGGGCTATTATTACTGGTGTAAGGTGGTATCTCATTGTGGTTTTGATTTGCATTTCCCTGATTACCAGTGACGTTGAGCAATTTTTCATGTGCCTGCTGGCCATTTGTATTTCCTCTTTGGAGAAGTGTCTGTTTTGTTCTCCCCATTTTTTGATTGGGTTTCTTATTTTGTTTTTGTTTAGTTGTGTAAGTTCCTTGAGGATCTTCATTATTAAACCTTATCACTCTTGTGGAGGGCATTTTTTTTCCCATTCTGATGGACTCCTTTTAGGTTTTTTTGAGGTCTCTTTTGCTGTACAAAAACTGCTAAGCTGCTTTTTAGTTTGATGCAGTCCGATTTGTTTGTTTTCCTTCATTTTTTTTTGCCATCTCTAGATGTTTCCAAAAAGAATTTCTGAATTGTAATTCATGGAGGGTTTTGCCCAGGTTTTCTTCTATGTATGTTATAGTTTCAGGTCTGACACTTAAGTCTTTTATCCATTTAAGTTGGTTTTTGTACATGGTGTGAGGATATTGTTTTGGTCCATTTTTTTGAAGGTCTTAGTCCAATTTTCCCAGAACAATTTATTGAAGAGGCTATCTTTGTTCCAATGTAAGTTGTTCACTCCTTTGTCAAAGATTAGTTGACTATATATGTGTGTTTATTTCTGGGCACTCAATTTTGTTCCATTGGTCAGATTGCCTGTTGCTGTACCAGTACCGTGCTGTTTTAATTGTTATAGCTTTGCAGTATAACTTGAAGTCTGGAATAGTTAGGCCTCCAGTCTCTCTTTTTAGGCTAAGAGGTTTTTTGATATTTGAGGTATTTTGTTATTCCATATGAACTTCTGTAATTTTTGTTCTATCTCTTTAAAGAATGTCATTGGAATTTTTATAGGGATTGTATTGAATCTGTAGATTGCTTTTGGAAGGGTGGTCATTTTGATTATTCTAATTTTTCCAATCCATGAGCAGGGAATATCTTTCCACTTCCTTGTGTCTTCCTCTATCTCTTTCAGCAGTGTTTTCAGGTTTTCTTTGTATAGTCCTTTCATGTATTTTGTTAGGTTTATTCCCAGGTATTTAATAGGTTTTGGTGTGATGGTAAATGGGATAGCTTTTTAAACTTCTTCTTCTTGACTTTTTGTGTTTAGAAAGGTTACTGACTTCTGTTTGTTGATTTTGTAACTGACTACCTTACAGAACTGTTTTATTCTTTCAAGAAGTTTTTCTGTAGATTTTTTTTTTTGGGTTCTCTACATAAAGAATCATATCATCTGCATATAATGATAGCTTCAGTTCCTCTTTTCCTATGTATATCCCTTTTATATCTTTCTCTTGCCTTATTGCCCTGGCTAAAACTTCCAGTATAATATTAAAAAGTGGTGGAGAGAGTGGACATCCTTGCCTGGTTCCAGATCTTAATTGGAATGATTTTTAGGTATCAAAGAGTACCCAAACAGTAACTCAAAAGGAAATCTGCATGTTTACTGCTAAATTATGACTATGAGCTGTGTGCCTTAGCACAGAGGTGGTATATACACACAATATTATTCAGAAATCAAAAAAAATAAGCTCAGTCATTTGCTGCAACATGGTGAGGCTTGAAAGAATAATCCTAAATGAGTCAGAAGGAGAAACAAAAAATGCTGTATGGTGTCACTTACATGTAGATATAAAATAACTGAATTAATAGTCAGATAAAGACAAGCTAATAAACACACTGGATAGCTGACTACAGAACTAAAACACCAATGTGGGAGGGAAAAGAACAAAGAAGAAAGGAAACTTAATGTTCTATGGTGGTAGAGTATGAGTGAGTTTGCTGTGGTAATAATTGATGGAGTACCCCAACATTTCCTCATTAAAAGTCAATATAAATAATCTTACTATGGGAAGTGATGTCAGCAACATGTTTGAATACACCCCTCATACCTAGCCTTCCTTAACAATTCAGCATCCTTCCATGGATAAAAATGCTTTTGTATACCCTAGCATTTGCACCTAATGAATGGAAGGAGTCTCAATAATAATAGTTTTGTCATATAATAAATATCAGACCTCCATCCTGGCTGCGGAAATCCATAAACTGAGTCAACCCTGTTAGTTGAGGTCTTATACTAAAATTAAAGGATGTATCCTACTTATTTCTATACTTTTTAGATTTGACAATGATCATGTGATAGTTGCATAAAGATTGATAAAGAGCAATGGAACAAAATAAAGAGCCCATGAATACTTATATTTATATGTAAGTTGATTTTTGAGCTAGGTTATACAATATACCACAGGCAAAAGGGAAAGTTACTTCACAAAATAGTGTTGGAACAATTGATTATGTTTCCAAAAAGGAAAACTGACTCAAACCTCATACCATATAAAACAGCTAATTGAAAAAATTAACAACAAAACAATAATAAAAACATTAAGTTTTAAGAAGAAAATAGATAAAATCACTGATTTAAGTTAGATAAAGATTTTGTTGGGAATCAATATAATCATCACTTTTCATAAATGAAAAAATTGGTAAACCTTATTTTATCAAAATAAAAACTATTATTATTTAAAAGCTATTAAAATAAAGAATAAATGAGCCATGGACTGAGAGAAAAGATTCACAATAGATAGTTGACAAATCAGATGTATATAAATGTCTATAATTTGATAACAAAAGACAATGAACCCAATGAAATGATCAGAATTTATAAATGGTTATTATACATAGGAAAGTACATGAATGGCCATTGAAAAATGAATAAGTGCTCTGCATTGCTAGTCATCAGAGAAATGAAAATTAAAGCCACAGTGATATACTTTTAAATCAAATGCAGAATGAATTAGGAAAAAAATGCCTGATATTGGCAAAGATGGAAGCAGACAGAACTTTCACACCTTGGTGACAGGAATGTAAGTTATCCAATTTCTTTGGTAATCATTCTTGGATTTTTTTTCTAACAATAAGCATGCCCGTGTTCTGTGAGCCTGCAGTTCATCTCATGTTTGCAAGAAAAATTGAAAGCATATCCACAAAACAAGTTGTTTAAGAATATTACAGCAACTTTACTCATAATAGTCAAAAACTGGAAAGAACCCAAGTGTCTAGAAACAGAACACAGGAAAAAAAATTGTTAATAAAATTTGAATGTCATAGAGACAAAAAAATGTACTACTGTTTTATGGAACACAATGGATGAACCTCAAGAACCTTACACTGAACAAAATAACTCAGACAAAAAGAGAAACTTGCTATATTATTCCATTTATTTGAAACTTTAAAAACTATATAATCAGTATAAGGGGCGAAACTCAGTATACTGGTTCAATCTGGGGAACTAAGTTTGGGGTATTGGAATAGAAGAAGTAGAAGATATTTCTGAGAAAGATATTAGGATATTTTTTGATACCTTGATTAGATAGATTTTAGATTGTTAAGAAGATTCTAAGCAACAAAAAGATGTAGGTTGTACTAATTATAGATTTCTTTTTAATCATAAATACTCCCAGTGTGACTGCTTTTAAGCCACAGCTAGTTCAATAATTGGTTTGGAAAATTTTCGGGTATTTAGCCAGCTGTCCCTATAATCTGATTTCACCACACCTAGCTGAATACATCACATGCCACTCCAAAGCTCAAACAATCTCTAAGGTTTTGTGTATTTCACTGCTTGCAAATTATACCTTAATAAAAAGTGAGAAAATAAGAATACGTCAGTTCTATAAGACCGTCAGGCTAAGCACAATTTCCTCTGAAATGACGCTTTCAATTTAGCTTCTCTCTTTGCACTGTATTGCACAGAATCTCCTAAAGGATAGTTATTTTATATCATTGTCTGCTCTAAGAGGATAGAATAGTATTATATGCTGAACTAAGTATTCAAGTGGACTATGTCCAAATACCAGGTTCTCTCTACTTTCCTGCTAGTTCAAAGGGTCATACATAGTCAGGTAATCCATGAATCTAATTGATGGAATCAAATAAGGTAAAGGATCAGATGACCTCCTAGAAATCTGCAACTGGCTATATTCTGAGATCAAAATAATCTTTGCTTGTAGGATTTAAATTTTCCTGCAGTAGATTTTGTTCTGCTAAGGACAATGTGCAACCTGGGCTACAAAGAAGAGAGCTTGGCAGAGAGATCCTAGTAGAAACACAAAAAGAAAGAGAACCCCCATGCTCCTGCATTTGGATGATCATAAGCATAGTATTATCCACAACACTGTTGCTGTAAGCCAAATTTTAACTTCTTACCTTTCTCAATGATTATAAGACTATAAATAGACATATTTTGTTTAAGGCTAAGAAGAAACCAGCCATTGCAAGCATTAAGGAATGGATGCATTTGTTATAAGAATTAGAACTTACAAAAAGTGGGAGTGGGAAAGTGAAAGACTAGAGAAGTGGGGATAACAGGGGTCAGAGAAGCCAATGCTCAGTTGTCACTTGGTAATAGATCAGAGCTTACAGATAAATGGAAGAAGCCAGGCACATCTGCCCACTGACGCATCTAATTGGTAGTGGGTTAGTGCTTGGGGGAACTCTCACCTTGTAGCTACTGCTTTTGAGAGTTTATAATGAAGCACCTGATTGTAGACCTGGTACCACTGTGGATTGTAGGATTAAGAACTAGTAATAGTAAAACAGGTTAGGGGTAGATTGGAAGGTAAAGAGAAGAGGCTGAAACTGCCAGGAATTTTCACAGTTTGTCCATCACCTCATCTACTGGGGGCAGTCTTCTGAAAGTAATGACCATGATTCACTTTGCATTTCTAATGCCAAGCAAATACCTCTTTTGACCAACTCTAAGCTGGAATAATAATGAAGGGATTCTTGGAAAAGAAAGATTAATGTTTCCATCATGTATATATTTATAATTTATAAATATAAATATTATGCAAAGCAACATAATTTAATTTTTCCATTTCACAGATAAAAGAAAGTGCACACAAGTTAAACAATTTGTCTTGGGTTGTTAAATTAATAACTAAGTATGGGTACTGTGACCCAAGTCCAGGCACATCTAATGCCAAACTCTATTGCCTTACCATTTTTCTCTGCTCAGGATAGAGTTATCTAGTTCAGTGACTTGATCCAGTTGTATATGATCCCATTTAACCAGTTTTCTCAAAGGGTTTCATGTACCTACTAACCAAGCAACACTGTATAGTTGTAGGGAAGATTAGATGTATAGAAAATATTTAATGATATTGTGCCTATTAGCTCTTGGTGCCTTGTAACTATCAATGTAATGATATCTTTGCTGATCATAATAAATAGTCTTCAGATAGGAAAAATTACAGGCCAGGGTTTGGGGCAATATTCTAGCTTTGCCGTTTAATCTCTGCTCTTGTCATAACCTATGAATTGCATTTTTAGAATCTCTAATAAGGATAATACGATCTTGTCTGATTACCTCCCAGGATTTTTTCCTATTACACACACACTTTAAAATATAGATAATAGGGTATTCACACAACATAGGAAACTGTCCCCAGATTCCTAGACTTGAACTATTCCAATTATGCCACTCCCCATTCCCCTGATTCCCCTACACTATTCCTTTGAGTCTGATTTGGGCAGTTCTAGAGTTAAGCCTGCAATTATTTCTATTATGCATGGAGATTTAAAGACTATAGAAAAAAAATATGTGCAAAATATAATCTACAACTAAGATAAAGCCTTATTGGGTTATGTCATTTTTAATGGTTTCTATTCAAAAACACTGACAAGGTAAGATTGTTATGTCTACCTGCCCTTCTCTGTCCTCCCTATCCCATCCTGATGAAAGCTCTGGGCTGAACTCCCTCTGCTAATCCTCAGAAAACATGCAGCAGCCTCCACGCTCTGCCTCAGCACCTTGTGCAGAGAGAGATTTCAGGGTGGTTATCTCTCAAGTTCCCGATTTCTTTAAGGAAGCTGTATTTCTAATCTGTGGCGCGAAGACCTTTTGCTTACCCTGTTAGATTAAATCACAGGCACTCTTATCAGTGCAGGGCTGAAAGGAGGCTTGCAAATCAAATACAGACTTCACTTGTGAGCAGCATGAAAAAGCAACCGAAACAAATGCATCTTTGCAAGTGACACTGTTGGTCTGGGTGTTTCTCTAAGCATATGCCAGCATTCTGGATGCATTATGCCTGCTTCAAATTAAGAATGGAGCAGCATCTCAGCTTTAAAAAAACTCTAGAAGAAAACCATTTACACTGAAATATTTTGTGGTTAATTTTTTAAAAAAAGGGAAAAGGAGTGAGATATTGAGTTATCATATAGAGTCAAAGATTTTTATCTGGGCTGTTTTTCTCCAACAGAGTGGATGAAGCTTAAAGCAAAATACCCAATACCCACAAGTGTGTGATGCCTCCTAACCACTTTATACTCACACAGTCAGAACATGCAGGGCAGGTGACATGATCTGGGAACGACTATAGATGTTATATGCTGACTCTACCCTTTACCATCTTAAGGATATGGTATGAATGCTTTTCTTTTGGAAAACGTGTTATCTCTGAATTTCCTTTTTCTTTTAAAGAAATGCTTTATATTCTAATAAAGCATGAGGATTGGGTGTTTTCTTTCCTTTATCTTTTACTGCCAATCTCCTAAACATTTGTACATAAAGAATCCAGCTTTTTGGACTTGTACTTGTGTGTTTTATAAGCCACCCTACCTCCCCTACCCAGGGAAACTTTAAGCAATTTGTTAAGGGCTCTTTTGTACATGAACTTCTGGACCCAAGACAAAGTCAGCCTAGACTCAGAACAACAAGGATGTTTCTATAACTATCTCCATGTTTAATGGTACTGAACACAGACCATGGGCAGGGCAGAATGTATGTACACAACAGCATGAAAGTTAGCCTCGGTCTTAACTTGAAATTCCCAGCACTCCATACACTTTCTGAAATCCTAAAAGGAGAAGTGGGTTATCAAATCTTTGCCAAAGATAAATAGGATTCAGGTGTTAGGTACTTGAGCTAATTACCCAAAAAGACCACCTGAGGTTAAGTCAAGTGTCTTCTGATTAGCAGCCAGAAGTACAGTTCTAATCTAATAAACTGATGGTGGGAGGATGTAAGAGGAAGGGAAAAAAATACTCTTTTTGGACCCAAGGCCTTTCCGAAGCCTGATCACCCAGACCTTCTTATTCTGGATGACTTGGGTTCCAAAGCACTGGGAGAGAGTTTGGCATATGAACATTCCCCTGAGAATCCCAGAAATTTTAGGGGTTGTTCAGTTCAGAACTCTGAAACCTCCAGGGAAGGCTTTAAAGGGAGTGTAGTCAATTAAATTGGAGTGAGATATCTAGGTGCAAAGCATAGGAAGTGAAGAATCACAGTGGATATCTCTCATTTGCAGTGGGGATTCTTCCTGCGTTGTATTATTGGGGCAGTTAATAAGATCCTGTCCCAGCACCTGCTGTCTGCCTATGATGGTGGCACTTTTGCAAAGCACATTTTTACCAGCGAGAAAATAGAAGTGCACCTTCCTGTTTGTTTCCTGTGTGCTTCCTTTCTCTTTCCGGTTCTCGTGATTGTCTTTGAATTTTCACACTACCCCCCCCCACACACACACACACACACCCGGTAGCAGCAGGTACTTCCCATAGGAGCACTTGAATACTACTCTCAAATATAGTCTCAGCAACTGTCTGGCCTGAATCCTAAGAGGTCTGGATTTTCATCTTCTGATTTTAAGCATCCTCCCCATAAGCCCCTCCTTTAATAAGTTCAGTTCTTTCCATTGTCATTGCTAGTGTAACTTTTACCACCTCTCAGGAATTGGTACCAAAAAATAGATCATCCAAACTAAAATTATGGATTGGTTTGGAAAGTCCTTGAGTTTGAATGCAGAATTGAGCCATGTGCCAGAATGAAATGGGATGTTAGTAATTCATGGCACACAACAGCATTGCAATTAGTCAAATTGTCACCTGCACAAAGTGGTGATAATATCCCTACTGAATATTTTTGCCTCCTAACAGTACCCCAAATTGTAGAGCCCACTGTGTAGAAAATTTTATCTGCCTGTCTTTGGTCCTTGGAACAAACTTCAAACTTCATCTGATAATTTCTCTATCTCCACACTAGCTGATCCTTTAGCAACATTGCTACTAATCTACCCATTTAAGTTATCAATTTATCCCTTTAAGCTTGAGCTTAGCAAATTCCAGACTTCTGCTGACCCTTCCATATAGCATTCTACTCTATTTAACAGCCTATGCCATAGTGGATTCCTCCAGTTTGCATGCTCTTCACCCACATTTTTCTGTGTTTGGCTTTCTCCTGTTATTCAGAAGTAATTTTATTGTCACTTTATTGGAAGGTTCTACCCTAACCAGACAGTTACCATATCTATGTGGAAAAGGTGACTAGCACTTTGAATCTTGAATATCACTCACATTAACTGATCGAAAAATAGAAAGATACCCAACTTAATTCAATTGGACCTCAGTCAGAGAAATATCCAGCTGTTTATCCTTGTTTGAATAACTGAAACTCAGTTGCTTAGTTCCACCTTACTTATGTATTTTTGCAAATAAAAATTATACTTCTGGGAGGGGGTAAATGATCAATAATGAATATCATGAAATTAACAATGCCTAGCAGATCTTTCTCAACTTGATATATTTATTGATTTTTGCCCTGTCATTCTTGCAAAGTAGACTTGTTCCCACTAGGAATGCTTATTTCATATGTAAATATGTAGGCATAACACTGGCTTGAATTTCACAATATTGTGATTGCAAAAGTAAGTTGAAAAGTTACACTAAAGTTTGGCCTGTGGGGGTGTGTGCCCTGCGTGTGCCCTTTTGGCCTCTGGCTGGCAGCTGCACCCATTGTGCACCCACTGAGCACCCTCTGCCATCAAGCTAGCTGACTGGTAAGAGGGCCTCAGTGGTGTGCAGGCAAGATAAGATCCACTCAGGGTCAGGGAAAATGAGGGTGGGGGGCGAGAAAGGGAAGGTCTTGCCATTTCACTCTCACTCCACTTAGTCCTCAGGAGGAATAAGAAAAACAAATATTGCAAACAGCTACATGGAATGTGTGTGGGACCAGATAAGGATCCTGCCAATACAACTGGGCAGGATGCAGGAGAAGGATCATCATAAAACATATTGGACTGGAGAGATAACCATAGTGAAAACCTATCACTGAAGTGTACCTGCAAACTTGTCGGGAATGGATGAACCAAGACACCATTGTGGGATATGCCACTCCAGAAAACAAGGAGTCACCCCACATGCCATGGCAGAGGAAATCCACAGAGTTGGGGAATTGGCTCCACAACAAATCTACAAAGGGAGAGAGTGAAAATCATTCACAAAGGTCATTGGTGGATGCCTACCCTCACTGAGAAACCTCACTATGGAAAAGGACTGGGAGCAAGGCCTCCTAAGCCAGAAGGCAGAGCTATGAGGTGAAGAGGCAATGGATATACAGGAAGAATAGACTGGAACAGGCAGCCAGCAATGAGAAGACATTGTTAAACCTCAAATGAGCACAGACAGGTTGCCCAAAGGTAAGACTACAATACTTCATGCACAGAATGCAGTGTACAGGAACACAGTACCTCACCTGTCAAATAGACAAGCCACAGAAAAGGAAGAGAGACCAATGGACTGAACATTAATAAACAACAAGAGAGCAGTATGAGTGAACAGATGGGCCATCAGGGTTTGGGGGGGAGGGAATGCATCCCAGCAACCATTTATCTATGTAGGAAATTTAAAAAATATAAATAAAGAGAAAAGTTACACTAAGTAACAAAGTATGAAAAAATACATATTTGGACAAAGTAGAAATGGACCTTTAAAATTGTTAAAAAAAATCAATTACCACTCTTCATAATAGGAAATAATTATCCTTCAAACAAAACAGATATAAAGAAAAGATGAATATGTGGATGGTTTTTCAATGTTAATATATTTTTTCCACCAGTGGATCAGTATTAACAAGACAGAGATTTGAATTTCAAGTGAGAGTAGCTCCTTACCCCCTGGTCCTAGAAGTTTCTGGGAGTTTCTGAAACCCACTATCATCTTCAGAAGTCCCTGGCAACCCTTAGAAGTGTTCAGCACACAGCAGCAATCATAGTGGTGAACACTTGGAATCCTGCACTTCACACAACTGGGGAAAGCCAAGAGTAACAAAGGCAAAGACATACAAAGGAAAGAATGGCAATTAGGAAAGGTTAGCTCCCTTGGCAAATACCAATTGGATGATACATGATAAGAGATTCTCTGCTCATTCACTATAAGCTCAGCTGCTCATTCAGATAGGCTTACATTCTGCCAAAAAGCCAGACTGGAATTTAGGGTGAGAAATATTTTTTCTGATTTCTGGAAGATTTCTAGGACATAAGGCTGTGGTTGGCTTTCTCATCACTGCTAAGATTCAACTCAGCATACCTGAGAGACATGTTATATAAACACAGATGTCAAAACTCCCTGGATCACAATGCCATTTTGTTTACACTGGAAGTAAATGCCTTTTCAGCAGTATGTAGTAAAATGTTGATAAAATATTGAGAGTATATATGTTAGTATAACTCTTCATTAAGTACTCTCCCTGACTCCACAAACATACATTTTTAACACCTGCTATGCTTTATAATTATCAGAAAGCAACATAATACTTTCCATATTGGCTACTGAGCTTGATGATGTGATGATGAGCCAGTTATTTCACATAAATATGGAACAGAATTAAACCAAGATCTTCTTTCCAGATATTCTGACTCAAGTGAATCAGGATTGCATATGAAAATTCAATTCGGAGAGAAAACTCCCCTGAATAATAATAATAATAAAAAGTAGGTCTAGAAGCTGTTCATAAAATGGGTAAGATGTATATATCTTTATTTTATTTTATTTTTAAAATTTATTTATATATAAATTTCACATCTTTATAATCCCAGGGATTCACCCCCCTCACCCTCCCCATCATTCCCCACCTTTCTCCCCCTGCCTGAAGTTGTGTGCTTCAGTGTGGTGGTTAGCTTGTTTTGACTTTTCCTCAAGGCTTTTGTTTAATTTTTCCTTATATCCCATATATTAGTGAAACCATTTGGTTTCTGTCTTTTTCTTTTTGATTTGTTTCTGCTAATGATTTCTTCTAAGTACATCTATATTATCATATAATCAAATATATCATTTTTAATTGATATGTAATATTACATTGTGTATATATACTACATCTTTTTCATCTAGTCATCTGTTTTGGGGCATTTAGATTGCTTCCAAGTTCTTACAATTATAAATAATGCTGCAGTAAACATCCGAGCACAGGTGTCCCTTTGTACCCACATTGAGGTCTCTTTTGGGTAGATTCCCAAGAGCACAATTGCTGGGTCAAATGGTTCCATTTTCATTAATTTGAGGGTCCTCCACACAGCTTTCCATAGTGGTTGAACCAGTTTACATTCCCACCAGCAGTGTAAAAGTGTTTATCTCATGCATTTTCTTTGCTATTCAACATGCTAGCCCCTATTTAAAAGGGAAAACTTTTGGAAAAAAAAGAATAAGAAAATTTCATAGTCGCTAACAGACTGAGTCATATTTTCTCTTTGTTCTACGAAGTCAGAATACTAATGTTTTCAAAGTAACTAGAGAATTTAGGAAGACTTTAATCTCTCAAATATCCTCATATTTCTGAAATTTGATGATAAATTCTCTTGTTAAAATGATGAA
The DNA here is from genome assembly GCA_004024945.1 of Uropsilus gracilis. Classification (NCBI taxonomy): domain Eukaryota; kingdom Metazoa; phylum Chordata; class Mammalia; order Eulipotyphla; family Talpidae; genus Uropsilus; species Uropsilus gracilis. Next base: position 1,066 of record PVHY01003452.1, on the reverse strand, counting down.
CTTCAGATCAGATATATTAGTCATTACCCAACCAATAGAATCCTCTATTTCAATTATCATCTGGTTGATTGTTTTAACATAATCCACTTATTTCTCAAAATAACAGTTGAAATAATGAAATATTTCAGTAACAGAAATTTTAAATAAGAAAAATGAAGCAAAAGAAACAAAGGGTAGAAATTAGGGTGGCATAGCACCCAGTTTAATATTGTAATGCTTTGTTTAACTTGCATTAGTTGGAGAGTGAAGTTTTCTAGCAGCCAACAACACAGAAATATTACAGTCTGCATGGTTCAGAGTAGCTAAAATATGAGAAACAACCATTAACTCTAGAAAAGCAACTTTTGTCTACTATGAAAGGAACACATTTTCTGCCGTTTTCCTTTTTTAAGGCCACTCTATAACAGAAAATGCAAAGTCTTCATTCTGAAATATAGTAAGTTTCTAAGAACTATATCACATAATGCTCTTCAATGTAGACTAGCAGTAATCATTTCTATTATAAACACATTAAGTCACTTATAATTTTTCAGAGAATGTGCAATTCAGTGAGACTACAGCAAAGGAATGGAATTCTGAGGGTACAGTGCAGAACGGAAGTAGGTAAAACATAATTCAGAGCAGCGGGCCTTGATCTGACTGCACATTGGAAATGTGCACTGTATTTAAAAAAATACTGATGGGCAGGTGCTATCCTAGATAAATTAAATTATAACCTCTGTAGGTGACCCCACAAAAGTTTGGTGCTGTCACCTCTCACCCCTCAGAAGAGTCTAATGTGTTTCCTGTGATGACTGAGAAGAATGAATAAACTGCAGAGCCTTTGATCAGTACTGCATACAAAGAGTTTTTTATTTTATTTTATTTATTTTTATTGTAGTTTTATTTTGTTCTTTGGGTTACAACCACTTTTATATAATTTTTCCCCCTCCCTCCTCCCTCCGGTGCTCCCTCCATTCTCTCACACCCCACTCTTTGTTATTTATTAGCTGTGCTGAGTCCATTAGTCTCTTTCCTATGTTAGTGTCTTTTCTCTGGGTGAGGGACTGCGTTGTTGGGTCCCGGC